>OMPA01111513.1:0-13832 GCA_900312635.1 Pollachius virens
AAATCTACACACTTGTATCTTCAATAATATCTGAACGGAATTTCGATATCATTTAAACTTTCTTCAGAATCACAGTTTTAGTTTCATACCGGTGTGGGTACCAGATTGACTCGGCTGCCAGATCGACTCGGGGGCCTGCGCTTACAGATGACGTATCGACACAAGCCGACGGACAAAACCCGGAAGGGTTGTTTATAAAGGGGGCTCAATCATGGACATAAAAAGAAGGCTCAATCCGTTTTGGTTTTGATTTCATTGAACGCAGCCCTTTCTTTCGCACAAACAAAGCCATTGGAAACACGTCTAAAAGCACTGATGAATGCATATGTAACCCAGTTCCTGTTAGGGACTCTTATTCTGAAGGAGGAGAACGGAAGTGTCTGCGTGTGGGTCGGTGTGTTTTGACTCTGTGTTGGGAGCGCTGGAAATAAAGTGGATTGCCCCGTTCAGTGAATGGAGTTAATCGATTCTTCTTTTATATATTACCCAAGTATAGGCAACAATAATTTGTACATTAGATTATTATTCATAGACTAGAAAGAGATCGTTAATACTTGGGAATAACATGGGAATGAATGAAACGCGCATGCACATTTAAAAGACAGCGTTTACAGGAAGTGCATCATTATTGCGCATCTAGGACCCCGAGTCGATCTGGCAGCCGAGTCAATCTGGTACCCACACCGGCTTCGTTTTCAGTTGGTCTCATTGATTTACGTAGACATTGGAGCGCGATGACGTTCAGCAGTGTTGCCAGATTGGGCGTTTTTTCCCGCCAGATTGGGTTACTTTTGCAGGGCGTTCAGGCAGTGTTGCCAGATTGGGCGGTTTTTCCCACTCTATTCATACTTTGCACGTGACGTCACGACGACTGGCTGGCGGGCAAGAACAACGTTCTCTAGCAACTTAGTAACCTAGTCAAGGATCTGCCAGGACGTCGCCAGTTTTACCATACAAATGAAAGTTGGTATTTTGAGGTGAAAACGATATGCCAGAAAGTTGCTGTGCGATTGGATGTATTAACTGCCGAGGAATGAAGCCGGGGTTATGTTTTTACCAGATCCCATCCCGAAAATGTAACTTGTGTGGACGCTACTGCATTACTTGGTCAATAAAAGAGCTACTTAAAAGTTATTTGATTCAGAAAAAAGCTATTTGTGGATCGTTTTGCGGTTGGCTAGATAGTACTCACTCAACTTTGCTTTGATTATGAAGATATTCCTGTTTTTCACCTCCCATACGACAACGTTGTTAATCAACCCACTCTTGAAAAAAAGTTAGCTATCCGTACTTTTGTAGGCTTTCATTCTTTGTGCGGTATAAGGTGACGGATTCTCTATAAGATAAATGTAAATATCTCCAAACTCCACGTCTGGTCGAGACGTTGCCAACTTCAAAGCAATGAACACATCAGCGGGTGCTGTATGTGGATCACAAGTTCCGAGTATGTTTATCTTTTCTTGATATCTAATTTCAACATTTATGGTCTAAATAGTTGATTGATTGTAGTATTGGACATCTGCAAGGCTGCAATTCCCCTGGCTGGCCGCTGTTCGTCGCCATTTTGTCGGCGTCTGTTGCCCGCCATGTAGCCATGGTAGTCACGTGACTGCAAAGTATGAATTGCAGTCTGGTGGAAGCCAGTGGATTTGGTGATGCAGGTCAGTTTGCTTGTAGCTTATAGTAGCTCAGCATATTCATCTGCTGATTTCTGAAGTGTGCTAATATCAGCCTCTAATCTTGCCCTCTTCAAGTCATCCAGCTCCTCTGTATGGGCCTTCCCCTTTAGGCTAATGCCCTGCCTCCTTTCTCTTCAACCAGGTACCCATGGGTCCTCTGCTTGGCTTGAGCAGCCAATAGCCATATCTCTTAGGTGATCTCCCCCAGTATCTCTTTAGTTTATCTTATAATACACAATCTGATCAGACACACCCAACCGCCGGTAAATAGTACCCGATTCGTAACACATTTTTCATGATGCAAATTAACAAAAAATAACCCTAATTGATATGACTGACATTCTTAAATACAGGCTAGAGGGATCTTCAACGTTTTCCAGGCCAAGGACCCCCAAACTGATGGAGAGATGGAGCGGGGACCCCCTACTCATATGTTGTATAAAATTGTGTTTTATATTAAACTGGTCCTATAGTGCCATGTATAAATGTACCTTGTTATTTTTGCATTCAATACTAAGATATTCAAATGATACACAGGTTCATTTATTCATGTTTGTATTTTAAACATGTGCAAGGTACAGTGAGTAGGGTGGCCATGCCACTGCCATTCATAATCATAAACATAAACTGATACCTGCCAAGATCAACAATGTCTGTCAATTGCATGTAATCATGTATAAAAGCTATTCAAATGGACATTTTTAAAACATAAATGTGGAAACGAAAATTAGTGATGTTTGTTAGTGTCTTTCTTATCACTCCGCAAGTAGTCCGGCAACTTATCAACCCCAGCGTGTCCGGTTGCTAAGCGACGTCAATGTCTTTGGCAGACTATTTCTCTGCTGATCACTAATTTTCCCGATAATGACCGGCGTTCTGTACATTATCCCTTAGATAACAGCACTCTCTCTCTCCCAACAGTCTTTGCTGCGCACTCTCATCTAAATACGTATTGTTTGCGGCGGAGGAGGGGGTAGATATAAAGACTGGAAGAGAAACTGACGTCGCTGTGCTGTCCTTCTTCTTAATTGAAGAAGCAGGCAGAGAAAGCACTCTGCTGCTGGGCTTTCATTAAAATCAAATACATAAAAATGTCGCAGCCAGTCCAGATGTGTCAGGTGTGCACCCTCCTTTTTTCTTATATTCTAGCACCTGTGGATTACCTTTGGATGTGCGCACCACCCCTCTTTTTAGGTGTGCACAAGAGACATACAAACGTACGCTTACCACTTTTGTAAATGCCATATATATAGTACATTCAAATCGCATGATAGGAATAGATATATTCAGATTAGAAATCGGATCAAAAGTGTCCATGTAAACGCGGCTAATGTGTTGGATTCATGTTAATGTGTATTTAAAGACATTTCAATTTTTGGAAAAAAATTGCAGGGGAATCTAAAAAAAATGTCTAATCAACCAAAAATTTCACGACCCCCCCTGCAGTACCTCGGCGGACCCCCTAGAGGTCGCGGACCCCCTGTTGAAGACCTCTGGGCTACAGTCTATTACATTGTGACCGATCTTAGTATAAAGTTATGTAATACATATCTTCCATTCGAATAAAGTGGAGCAGTGAGGCATACAATTCATAAGAACCAACTTTTCAAATGACCCACTCATACTCTACTCCTTGGCATTATTAAGAAGCATAACAATAGAGGCCAGGTAGGACAAATATTATATTTGTCATAGTTTTCACTTTCCGCTCACTTTCGGGCCGTCCATAGACAATTGGATATGGTTGTTGACTCCTCATTATGATATAATGATATCAAGGGCAGACGAATGGCCCGTGCACTCCGAGCCGATGTATTTGGTCTTCACCTCGGGACCCTCCCATAGCCTCACATGCAGATCCATCTGTTTGGACTGTGAAGAGTGTTTCAGGCTTTGGTCAAATAACATTACATAGACCCTTTGCTTCAACACGTTGGACAACCTGAGCCTCTTGAAGTGGGGAGTGAGCCCAACGCGCAAGTAAAATGTGTCGCATTCTGGCTATCGGGAACCTTTGGTTAGCGTGGCTGCTTGGTGGCCGAGGAGAAAGACGTGCGGCCCGGCGTCGCGTCGGCCCTCGCTGTGGTGAGGAAGCGGTGATGAGGGTTACGGTAGCTTCGCTGCAGCTCTCTGATGTCGGTCTCCTGTGGCGTGGCTCGATTATACCGCCTCTCCCATGTTTGAAATATCAAATGTTTTGTCACCACACAACCTGTATTTGCTCATCTGTTGCAACCTATGACATGTACTTCTCCATTTGAAGCCAAGCGTTGTTAAATCTACACTTCCCTGGCAAAGTGCGTTTTCATTTTGTTAGCCAGCAGACACAAATTGAGTTTTGGCAAATCCCGCCGGCGTTAGCTTTTCAGGCTATGTTAGTAGAGCATATATGCATATATTTGCATATATTTTGTGTTAGGTATTTTATTTTAGAAGCATATGAATTATATTCACATGTTTTACTAAGAATAAATGAATTACATTTGAATATGTATGAAACAAATTTTCATGGCTTTTTTCCAAGCACGTTTCCAGGCCTGAAAATTACAATTTTCAAATTTCGTGACTTTTCCAGGTTTTAATGAGCATATGAACCATGTCTATTAAAGATCAGACAATACACCTAGGTGCTTCTGCGCAATGCTCCTTGTGGCTGCCGGCATTATGTTTAAGCATGAAGACTAAAGAATATTAAAGAGATTTAACTACCATAACTCCAGGCCAAAGCCTCAACGACCTGTGACCGTGACCTTCTAGTAGCTGATGCTCCATTCCCTGCATGATTCTCCTTTACTTTTTATCTTTTCTTACCCCCAGGCGCCACGGCAATATTTCCAACTAAGTTTGGAAAGTATCAGTCGCCCCCTTTCTGGTACATTCTGTGGTATTAAGCTGCTTTTGGTTTCACTGAGGCTATCCATACGGGTTTACTACACTTTTTCTAACACAAATGCAGAAGGGATGTCATGATGCTGTAGTCTTGCCAGGGTATTTCAATACTCTGTAGAATACACACTGAGATAAGGTCTTCAGCCATGGAGACAGGTCTATTTATAGCTTACTTTGTGTTAGTGTTGTGTAGTAGCACTTTCCCAGTACCCCTATATAGAAGGAAACACTGTATTTTGACAACAGCAGAACTAGGCACTAAGCAACACTAGTTATGCCGTCTACCAAAACGCACTTCCAGAGAGAGATTTGAAAGAAGAAAAAGAGGAAGCATATTTGAGATGTCTGCTTAACAATGGTAACTGAAGTAACATGTAAACGGAGAATAATAAAGGGCCAAGAAATGAGCCTTGTGGTACTTCATGGTTAAAATGGGACATGAGAAAAAAATGACAAATGGCAATGCAGAATATCCTGCGAGAACGATAAGATGGAATAAAAATATATATATATATATCATCAAGAACTCTAAGAATTGTGGCTCAGTGTTATGACCGTGAGCCCCTTCGGGTGTGTTGCAGTAGGTGATGCAGAATCACCCGCTATCATTCTTAGTCAATAGCAAATGTGTGTTATCATTCTTTGATAGAAGCCAATAGCTTTGTTTGGGTAGAATCTCTAAATCATCTCAATACTACGTATTTTCAGATGATATATTCAATTATACAGCCAAAACCATCGTTTGAGCTAGTCAACATCATTGTTAGCATTATCAGCTTCCTAAAAGGCCTTCTGACTGAGCACAGGCCCCTCCCACAATTCTCACTTACTCATTCGCAGCCAGAATGGTGACAGACGTTACCTGATAACCATACACTTTCAGTAACGGGTAATGCATACAATAGGAAAGTGTTTAAAGTTGTTCAACCTAGTCCAGCGAATTTGAACCAGGATCATCGCTCTATGAGTTTACCTTTAAGCCATTCAAGTCCCGCCCTCGATGGACACTACTTAATCCACTGCTGGTTGAATAAATAAAAGGAAAAACTCAATGGTGATGCTCCGTAGGGAAATGTACCTCTACTTGTGTTCCTCCACATGCAGGATAGGGTAGCAACTGGCCATGCATTATGTGCTGCTTTGAAAGAGCAAACAACTGGATGAACACTATCTTATCTCTGGTACCTGATGTGGCATAATAGTTACATTATGTATGGTTCAATTACAAGAGGCAAGGTCCGCTTTGCAGAGTGTTTCATTGAGGTGAGTCTCTTAAGGAAGTGTGTAAGTGTATTAGTACAACATTGACATTTAGTTGGCTCCTTTATCATCAAGTGAGATAATCATATACATTTTTTTAGACAAATAAATGGCTAAATTCCTGCTTAGATCCATTGTGGACAGGGGTTACCTAGAACAGTGAGGGTAAGTAACTCAGGGAGGAGTTACCTAGAACAGTTAGTGTAAGTGACTCAGCAAGGGGTTACCTAGAACAGTGAGCGTAAGTGACCCCGGGAGAGGTTACCTAGAACAGTGGTTGTAAGTGACTAAGGGAGGGGTTACCTAGAGCAGTTGGGGTAAGTGACTCAGGGAGGGGTTACCTAGAAGCGTGAGTGTAAGTGACTCAGGGAGGGGTTACCTAGAACAGTGGGGGTAAATGACTCAGGGAGGAGTTACCTAGAACAGTGGGGGTAAGTGACTCAGGGAGGGGTTACCTAGAACAGTTGGGGTAAGTGACCCCAGGAGAGGTTACCTAGAACAGTTGGGGCAAGTGACCCAGGGAGAGGTTACCTAGAACAGTTTGGGTAAGTGACCCAGGGAGAGGTTACCTAGAACAGTTGGGGTAAGTGACTCAGGGAGGGGTTACCTAGAAGCGTGAGTGTAAGTGACTCAGGGAGGGGTTACCTAGAACAGTGGGGGTAAGTGACTCAGGGAGGGGTTACCTAGAACAGTGGGGGTAAGTGACTCAGGGAGGGGTTACCTAGAACAGTGGGGGTAAGTGACTCAGGGAGGGGTTACCTAGAACAGTGGGGGTAAGTGACTCAGGGAGGGGTTACCTAGAACAGTGGTTGTAAGTGACTAAGGGAGGGGTTACGTAGAACAGTGGGGGTAAGTAACTCAGGGAGGGGTTACAGTGAGTATAAGTGATCACGGAAGGGGTTACCTAGAAGCGTGAGTGTAAGTGACTCAGGGAGGGGTTACCTAGAGCCATGAGAGTATGTGACTTAGGAACAGGGGTTAACTAGAACAGTGGTTGTCAGTGACTCAGGAAGGGGTTACCTAGAACAGTGGGGGTAAGTGACTCAGGGAGGGGTAATATAAACATTTTGGACCTACTGACATTTGATTGATTAACAGATTGCATGAATAATGAGGTATTCTTTTTCTGTAGAGGTGTTCAATTGTTTCTCTGAGTGATTGAATAGAGATTTCAACCTCACAATTAGGAGGATGATCTCTCCACATATGGACTCCAACAGGAAGAAACATGGTTGATATATTTCTACAGTTAATGGGTATTTTCCCTAAGATAATCCTGCACTATGCTAGAGTTCTCAGGCCTGCGGTAGAAGCCAGGAGTGATGGTGTAATCATCATTAAGCGCTGATATCACAGATGCTTCTAAATGAGTTTGCCTTCCGAATCATTAACTGCATATCTGAACTGGCCTGTGTGGTAAGCCTTTCCCCTTTCCCAGCAAGCTGGGTCATCAGGCTCATATCTGAATCACGCTCACCACAAATTACATTCACATAAGCTTTGGGGACTCTATTAGAGCAAAGGAAGCTACCATTTGTCGGGACAAGATGTATATTGGAGAGTTAATCAAACAGACTAATTTACCTGTGGCCATTACTCAGCGTGGCTCATTGTGTGGTCGAGAAGACAAACAGGCTGTCTCTAATAGACACAATACACCTTTAATCTTCCCAGGGCAGGAAATAACCAACAAACTACCTGCCAATCACGTGGATTGCAACATGCGTTTTCATTAAAAGTTCAAGAAGTCTTTAGCATTGACAAACAGTCTCCAAGTCCCGCGCCTGTAAACTGTAAACACTCATTTTACCTCTCCTGCCTTACCCAACAAAATCATTTGACTTTCAAATTTAATCTAGCTGGCAACCAGTTTGGACTGCAAACACAATTATACGGCAAATTAAAAAAAAGTATCCACCAGTGGGTTGTCCCTCATAAATAATCACGTCCAGGAGTCAAGTGATTAGGAGCGAGAAGATAGCTGTAGCAAAGCCTCAACCCATTCCCAGGTAGGAGATAAGACTGAGTGTCTGTGGGCTGAGAAGGATGGCTCACTCTACTTCCCTGCTATAGCGCACTAGCTTTTCCCGCCCAGATAGCAGGAGTATGTGGAAGTGAGACACTGTACAACAGACTTCCTAAACCTTTGTTGTGTCTTTCCTCTGCCATTTCATGTCAAACTTACAGCACACGTGTTCCACTTCCATTGGCAAGTCTGCTGAACACCCTAACTATTTACTGTGATGCATCATCCTGCTTCCCTCGGGTTGGCATGGCTATGAAACATCAGATAAGAACCACAACAAACCAGTGGTGAGGAAATTCACATTTTTGTTACGAACCATCTTAATAGATTTAATATATTTAATACCTCTTGCACTCTGGTTCATTTGCATGCCAGGGGACAGAAAGGCTTTTAAAGACTAAAGCGGAGGAGAGGAACTCTTAGAGACATGTGTAACCCGACTAAAAGATTAGTGTTCCATTATTACATGTAGTATTAAAGGAGTTCACAATATATCATCATAAAGGTGAATTCAATCTGTTACTGAGACACATTCTTACTCCTTTTTCACAAAGAGAACGTATCTAAAAGTATTCCATTGAAAAAGGATGATTCAAAATATTATAAAATCCCATTTCGGTATTACAATTTTTGCATTGCTATTTAACTGTTGAAGTGCAAAATAGAGAATGTAATTTCTAGCACTGGAACTAGTGCTTGTTTTAAAACTGCATATAAGGGTTTACGGCAGATGCAGACTTAGTATCTTGAATGATTTCAGTCTCTATCTCCGCAAGCTTCTACTAACAGAGCATTTATTATTTATGGGTGCCATCTTAGTTCTAGAATCCAGCGTGACGAGTCTGTGGTCCACAGCTCGCTGGTCCAGCAGAGCAGACCCAGTGGGCAGCGCAGATCTGTTTAGAGGAGCCGGAAATAAGACTGCCACATTACACTCCACATGGGCCAGCACCCAGACCCAGGCACAGCTGAACCACGTGAAGGACGGCTCCATGCTGAGGGTCACAACTAAACCATTATGGAGATGATGTTATTGGTGATTCAATTACATAAAATATACACATATTATGTTTTATACTGTAGGTGTAATATTCTGTGTTCCAGAGTCGTTAGGAATAGGTCTGTTCTTTTGTCCACCCAATCTGTTCATGGTTGCTCTTGGCTGGTAAAAGTCTTTTTTTATGAGAACCTCCTGTAAAACACATTGTCCAGATGCAATGAAAAAGGGACAGTCCTTTCTCCCCCCCAGAAGGACACGTAGCGACATGCAATAGTGATGCAGACACAAATATAACCCTCATCCACCACACATCTCATCAATCATCCTGAGCTGCTGCTTGGTGTTTGACTGGGTTGCATTGTTCTCTGTGCGTGGGATTGCATGTCCTCAGAAATGTTCATGTCATCTATTTTGTGGAAAGGGTGTATTTGACATATTGCAGTCTCATCGTATATCTGGCTGTAGTCCTGTTCTCACCTTCTAGTGTTCCCCTATCAGCAGCCTCCAAAAAGTCTATCCATAGAAAATAATGATGTTCCAAAAACCATCCAGACAGACTCATTAATATGACACAAGACTGAGACCTGACCGATGCCCCGTTAAGTCATCCTCCCCTCGTTCAGCTTGTGGGAACACCACAACTAGCCCTCCAACCCATAGAAACATGGGGATCTGTGATCTAATTTGATACGGTGCAATCCCCAATCAAATCTGAAAGGATCAAATCACGTTTATCCCATGTTTTGTCCTGCCATAATATCTGATGATACTTGGGAAGAAATGCTCTTAATGTCATTTCATGTTTTCTTCAACGTGTGCCGATTGTTTCTTGCCCAGGGTCTACAGATGACAATATTATCCTGTATAATATGATTTGCTGAATGGTCACAGACAAATATACTTTGGGGATTTTCCAAGAGAAAATGCAATGTAGCCTGGGGATATTTCTGTGTGATTGTGCTACTAAAACAAGGTCTAATACAAGTTTTTCAAAACCTCGAAAGGGTTGTTGTGCTTCTAACCTTAATAGCCTAAAATTAGAACTTATCACATCCTTTTTGGAGTGAGAAACTTGCATCTTTTAAGTCCTTCATATTTTTTCCTACAAGTCATTAGTTGTACAGACATCAATGCTATCCAGGTATCCAACAAATAAGTTATTGATGTGAATTTTGTAGCGGCCTTGTATAGCTTGGTATTGGCAGAGCTAGCTTGTTAACATGCCATACCACTGGGCCTAGCACTGCATCCAAATGCACAATCTCTTTTTGTAAGGTAAATTATTGATTATCAAACTGCCATATATGTATTTTAGTCATTTCAACAAAGCAAAGTCCTGTGAATACAGAAACAGTGTATCAAGGTGTAGGTGTAGGTTGAGTCGTTGCTCAAGGGTGCCTGCAGCGAGGCTGTAGGCATGGGAATAAAACCTTACCTTTTGTCAGTAATGGCAGACTGTATTCATAAATGAATACCGTTTCCATTGTCATAAACACAAAAATACATGTCAAGTAGATGACAAAGAATTGCATTATAGTGAACGATCATACCCCATTAAAGGTATTGTGACATTATATTGTGAAAGGTGCATATGGCTCTGCACTACACCCTCCAGCATCTGGACTCCCCAGGAATATATGCCAGAATCCTGTTCTTGGACTTCAGTGCTGCCTTTAACACTGTCCTCCCAGCCCTGCTTCAGGACAGGCTCTCCCAGCCCCACGTGCCCGATTCCACCTGCAGGTGGATCACAGATCCCCAAGGCTGTGTTCTTTCCCCTCTGCTCTTCTCCCTGTACACAAACAGCTGCACCTCCAGTCACCAGTCCGTCAAGCTCCTGAAGTTCGCGGACGACACCACGCTCATCGAGCTCATCTCTGGCGGGGATGAGTCCGCCTACAGGTGGCAGATTGACCATCTGGTGACCTGGTGCAGCCAGAACAACCTGGAGTTTAGCGCTTTAGAAACAGTGGAGATTATTGTGGATTACAGGAGGAACCCAGCCCCATCCACCCCCATCATCCTGTACGGCTCCCCAGTCGAATCTGTGGAGTCCTGCCACTTCCTGGGCACCATCATCACCCAGGACCTAAAATGGGAACCGAACATCAGGTCCCTCACCAAAAAAGGCCAGCAGAGGATGTTCTTCCTGCGCCAGCTGAAGAAGTTCAACCTGCCAAAGACTATGATGGTGCACTTCTACACTGCCATCATTGAGTCTATCCTCACCTCATCCATCACTGTCTGGTACACTGCTGCTACGGCAAGAGCAGACTGCAGCGTATCATACGCTCTGCTGAGAAGGTGATTAGCTGCAACCTTCCATCCCTCCAGGACCTGCACAGCTCCAGGGCTCTGAGGCAGGCAGGCAGGATTATGGCCGACCCCTCCCATCCTGGTCACAGACTATGTTAAACTCTCCCCTCTGGCAGGAGGCTGCGGACCAAAACCTCCCACCACTTGAACAGTTTCTTCCCCTCTTCAGTTGGGATCCTTAACAGGTCCCAGGACCGCCACCCCCACTGACTGACACTGACTTTGGCACTCATACCCATCACCAATTTGTAAATTCTTATAATTCTTTAAGTATCTTTTACTTTAGTCTTTACTCTATTTTATCCTATTTTTAACTTATCACTTATGTCCCTGCTTGTTTATATATTGTGTTATATTGTATATATGATAGTCACTGTTTGTTCATTGTTTATTGTTTGTTATTGTTGTCTTAATGTATGCACCTTATTCACCAAGACAAATTCCTTGTTGGTGTTAAACCTTTCTTGGCAATAAAATCCTTTCTGATTCTGATTCTGATCATGGCACTTGGCTTGCATTTGAAATGACCAAGAGCATGCATGTGAAGCCTAGCATTAAACAAAGGTGAGTTTCAGTTTGATGAGAAGCTGTTACTAACCACATTGCATTGCTACTGTTCTGGAAGGTCAGCCTCTAACCGCACTACATTAGTACTGTTCTGAAAGGTCAGCCTCTACTTATTGTTTAGGTGAGATCCTGCTGTGATGTGGAGGAACAGCATCAGGCCATCTTCACCGGCCCTCATGTTGGAAAGGGCTAAGAGGTGGTGAGGATGATGATATGCCACAAGGGGAAGCGAGAGACCTTCTCACTTTGAACCTGCTCCTGTGCACACTGGTGCATTCTGTGTGTTTTGCATGTTACCCTGGCTACTAAATTAACCCTAATGAGATTCCTAAGAAGTGACAGTAATTGCCCCTGGCAACAGCTTATTCATAGGTCTCTGTAATGACATTTTGTTTACATATGGTGCATGAAAAATTCAAAGAGGTTACCGTAGTGTGCCCGCTAAAACAATCCTATTATACTACTGCCTCAGTCCCCACCACTAAACAAGTCACCGTCCTTCCCTCATATCGCCTCAGCAACCCAGTCCATTGGATCTCATGGCCCATAGAGTGGGAAAAACTATGTATAATTAATAATAGTATGATAAATAAAAATAGTCTGAGTTGGATTGATCATTAGGACAGCAATACGCAACAAGGCTCAGAGGAAGAGAGAGACTAAGGGAGAGAGAGCAAACAATAGAGAACGAGAGAGAGAGAGAGAGAGACAGACAGACAGACAGACAGACAGACAGACAGACAGACAGACAGACAGACAGACAGACAGACAGAGAGAGAGAGAGAGAGAGAGAGAGAGAGAACGAGAGAGAGAGCTGAAAGAGAGAGAGCTGAAAGATTTTTTTAATGTGTGATTGTGCCAGAGAGAAATCTAGCATGAGGAAACAATCCTACCCAGGAGTCCTACCATGACCCCTGCCTGGTCTTCACACTGTCCCCTATTAGCATTTACCAAATTAGCCTGCGCTCACTCATTGTGCTCAGAGACCCCATCCCCCCTTTGTTCTCCTGCTAATCAGAGTCATCTTGGCCGTCACATCCCAGGGAGCCTTTGAGCTCTGCTCATTTGGGTGACACTGTGAAACGGCCAAGCCCACTGTAGCAGAGCGGATGTAGAGCAGGCTGTACAAACTGAAAACTTAGCTAACATCAGGGTTTTTATGTTAAGACTAAAAAAACTAAAACACATTTAGTTGGCCCCTATCAATAATGCATCTCTAACCCTGTGTCCATGGATGGAACCTTGCATCTCTCCCGGGAACATATATTGGTGAGCTGTTTCCACCTGAAAGCCGTTTACCAGCGCACAGTTTACTTTGGCAACACGGCACTTCAATGAAGGGCGTTGTTGTTTTTTGTGGGGTTGCAGGATCCAACGGGATGAAGCTAAACCGATTGGCTGCAGAGTAAGGCTGACTGAGGAAGCCCTCCACACTGACAACAGAAGGCTTTCCAGAGCTAATGACCGAAGCTGAGCATATATGGTCCGGCTCTGCATGAAGATGGAATCATACAATTACAATTCATATTCATGACTTCACCTTGTATGGTTTTCATGTTTCTCATATTTGTTGTGTATGCTTGGTTGTATTCTGTAATTTGAAACAGCAGGGATCAAGACCAATGCTTTCCACTGACACCATAGCCAAGTGACAATATGTATTGCAAAATGAATTATATATATACATATAAACTTAGCACAAAAAGTAAGGGAATTTGTGTTTGGTAGACTATTTCTCTGTGGTAACAATGCTTTTTGGCAATAAATCTTATACCGTTGAAAAGCCTGTGGCCCATTTGTAAGGAACATGCATCTGTGGGATGAGCAGCAGTGCTGAGTATGTGGGTTGCGCCCATGAACAATTTGCCAAATCTTTTCTGCCATTGCCAAACAGGTTATTTTGCTGTTGCTATTGACACTTGTTTTGAGATTCTGGTACCCCAGGTGCTGCCAATCAGGTGCCTGATTGGCACCTGATTGGGCAACTTCAAGCTGGTGTTCCCCAAAACCAAGTTGCGGCATTATTTGGAGTGAGCCCTAGTACCCTTTCCAAACTGAAGGCCAAGTTCCATATAACGGGGGATGTCAAAGACAG
>OMPA01111544.1:0-14966 GCA_900312635.1 Pollachius virens
ACAAAAGATATTATTGTTGTAAATTAAATGTTAAACTGGACCTAAAAAAAAATCATTCACAATCGTATGAGAACATACAGTATACAAGTAAAAAATGTTTTTGTTTTAGCAGTAACTTTTCAAGTCAAAGGGTTGATTGAGGGGAGGGTCTTATAGCTCATCATGGACAAACACGTCATTAAGTGTTTGTCCACTGAAAATCGATCTCCTTTTTTACCAGCACATTGATTGAAAAATCCTGACCCAATGGATAGATCATAGACCATTGATTAGTCCTTTAAAGAGAAACATCTAACAGGTGTCCCTCATAACACTCATCATGGGTCTGCTTCTTCAGGGCCCTATATACATAGATATTGGAATATAAGAAAGTAGAATTTTGTATATTGTACAAATATATGTATGTAAGAAAAAAAAAATGATTAGCTAAACCTTACAAATGATCATTAATATCACTACCAGTTCTAGTTCTGTGTTATACTGTACTACTGGTCTCTATATTTCATCACAATATAATAATAAAATATTATTACGGTTATCGTTGCAATGTTATGCTAAATTATTGTCAGAAAGTTACCTAGCAAGCATCAATTCTGAGCATTATTCCACTCGCTATCATTGTGTAAAGTAAGGATTTGTCAAATGTTCACAACAGTTGTTGATGGGGAGCGCATTATTGTGACAACGTATCAATATTTACAGACGAGAATTGCTGGAAGTTAGTATTAATTTATTCTGTATTATTTTTTCCTTAAAGACGTCTGCACCGGTTTTACCTTCAAAAGTATGCTACTAGGGATAAGGGCTCCAGTTTCTCTCCCTACTGGACTTAACATTTGTCTTTATTTAGACCAGCCAAATATATTTTAGAATAAAAATAACACAAATGTACTTAACTTCACAACTTTAAATGCAACCACAATCTACATCAGTCAGTCAAAGTTGAAAGTCACTTTCATATGAACATATCTGACTGCACACTGGCATTCTTTCAGATTAATTACACACTTTGTGTTACTGCTTGTCTGGACTTTTGGAACAATTATAGAGAGTTGCATTTGCATTCGCTTGTCTCTTTTTCCTGTGTTTTCTTATTTCTCTCCAGGTTAGGCTATTGGAGCAGAAGCGAATTACGCTTCATTCATTGCACGCTGGACACAGATAGTATTAGAGTCCCCCATATCAATCAGATCAATGCAGACTACCAACCTTCCTGATGGAACCACCTTCAACTTTATATTTTGATGCCAAAGGAAACACATCACTGGTTGGAAGAGTCTACTTTGAAGGCATTATTCCAATATTGCAGCGGCATTGGACATTATCTCAGTCCAATCATTTTCTTTTACTGCGCGCAAATTGTATCACAAGAAAGTGACGCTTTAAGATTCCTAATATCATCCAGAGGGGCACACAGCTTTTGGCCGTGATGTTATTTTAGATAGATATCTTTATATAATATAATATAACATTATTTAGATATAGAGCTCCAGGACTCCCGCCAGAGCTCCCGGAGTGTTCTAGAATATTTTACAGAACACGGCCAAAAGCTGTGTGCGCCTCCAGATGATATTATGAATCTGAGCCATTGCGATAAATCCACTGTAAACACTAGCGCATGGTACCGTGGCCACAAGCTGCTCAGGGCCACACTACCACCCTCCACCTTGACCCGCCTCTCTCCTCTTCATTAGCATTTAAAGCTAATGAGCACGATTGTCAGACTTTTTTTGTGCTATACGAAATAAGATGTAAACTAATGCATTTTGAATGGGAGCGTTTCTCAGACTTTTTCATGCTACACAGAACGACATTTAAACCAATACATTTCAAATGGGAGATTTTTTAGACTTGTATGTATGCATACGTAAAAACCACAAATTAAACATAGGGTAAATGCCGTGTATCATGGATACTTTGGATTTTTGCAGCAGACTTCCAAGAGATCAAGTGAACAAATGCAGTTTAACGATAGTTATGTTTTATAACTCAAGTTCTAGTTCATGTAGGCTATGCCTTCTAGACTACGCTTTATGGGCTTGTCCCGTGTGATAGCTCCCGCAGCTTCAGCTGTGCCTCATTTGTGGTGTCAGCAGCATCTCTAGACTCATCTGACCTTTTGCTCTTAGATTATATTACATCATCCTAACCAGAATCAGTCTCTTGCAGCCACTGCCACCTCTACTTGTTCATTAGCCCACATCCAGGTCACCTGTGGCAGTGCATCTAAGCAGATATTGCATACCCTAAAGCTAAAAAAAGACCTTCAGTCAATTGTTTTTCACAACATTCCTGAGAAATAGCGATCGGAATCGTGGTTAGGATTAGGAGTTGTAGTGTAGTAACCGAGTTCTGAGTGCCGCAAAGGATCCTGGAGGGTTTGGACTATCGCTAGTTAGACACGTAGCACCGTCATGGGTCCTTTGAGGCATTGACATTGTGTGGACTTGATAAAGAATGAATGGTGATTACACCTCAGTGAAGGTCTTGTTGGCCACAATTGACAGCGCCACCGAGGTGGACCTGGATGTGCTTTAGGTGGTGTGTCTCACCAAGCTGGTGTTTCTCTGCAACTCTCGGGGTCATGCAGTGTATGGGGCACGATGTTGCAAACTGCTATAACCTGGGCTCCCTTCTGGTCATTCCCGTGCTGCTTGCCACCATACTCTTTTCGTGGCAAAGGTTATGGCAAAGGTTGTCTGAAACTGCCTAACAGCATGCTTCCTGGCCTCCGTGAAGATGTAATTCTTCACTGCAACCCATGTCAATGATAAAAACCCACAGGGAACTGTAAACATTAAAATCTTTGTAGGGGAGACTCTAAAGCAGTGAATAATTTTTCTTCCCTGGGTGTTCTCACTCCATTGTAAGGGGCACTCGTGTTTTCTCACTTGGAAGGGCATCTAAGAGGGTACCTGGATGGAACCTCAAAGTTATCCCATTGTAAGGGCACCTCTATGGCACCACATCACATTGTATCTAATGGAGAGGCCCTTATCCATTAGAGGAGCACCTAATTGGGCACTTCATCATGTTTTCTCACCTGTAGGAGTTCCCTAAACAGCACTGCATCACATCTCTCTTGGAAAGGGAACCCTCTGGGACACAGTCTTGTGGGGGCACTCTTCTATTGGAAGGGCACCCATAAGCCAATGGCCCTTCCCCTTGTTTTCCACTCTTGAGTACACATTAGTGATGCCATGGGGGCACTATGGGGAGCTCACCCCCCCCCCCAAGTGTCCCTGGTTAATGACACTAATAAACTACCCTAGTTTAGTCTATTACGTGCCCTGGTACATGAACGTAGCAGACCCATAGTTAGTGTTATGAGCAGCACCTGTTGGTCCTACTAGGATGGCTCTGTGAAAAGGCTCCAGGGGAGGTATTTACCTGTTCCCCAGCTCTTTCTCCGTGACGATGACCTCCTCCACATGCCAGAACACCTCTCCCTTGACCTTCTTCCCGTCCTTGGGCGTGTGGCCCAGGCAGATGCTGGCGATATCACCCACATTCTTGGAGGAGAAGTCAAAACTGTCCACACCTCCACTACATTAAAAAAGAAAATAACTTTAATTAATTCTCGAATTAATTAGAGTTGTATTAGTGCTGAGGACTGTTTCAAGAAGCCGGGCTTCCAGCTTAACCGGGTATGTTAAGTCCGAATTCAGGGGAAGCCACAACTTCTGTTGCCAGATACCCAGAGTGACTCTCATGACTTATGACTCTCAGTTCAGTTAGCATGTTGACACAAGCTGTGAGCGTAAAAAAAAATCCTAGCCTCGGCATTGCAATGCATTCCCTCTGAGACGAGCGTCAGAGCGCATCCTACGGTCGGCCACCCTGGGCACTGAAATGCCCCAAGATCCACCCTCAAATCAAGTGTAGTCGTTTGTTCAAAGCAGGGTGCAGTTTCCAAGTTGTTTTCTTCCGAATAGACTGCAGAGTCAATACTCATTTAATCATTTATTTGGTGGGCTCAAGCAGGATACAATCCCAATCCCTCAAAGAAACAATCCCAAATCGCCTACACCAAGGGTTTCAAATACGTAGATCGCAAAGGTAGAGGCTGGTAGATTGCACAACAAAAATAATCCATCCCTATGGCATTTATCACTTCATTGACGAAAATTGTCTGTCAGACTTTGACAAACGGTTTCAAGACTTTGCTCTATTCAAGCCAATTGCTACAATTATGTGCTATCCATTTAGGTAAGATGTTGAGGTTGATTTACTCGCAAAATTGCAGTACTGTTTCACCTGAACTCGTCTGTAGTGGAGAATGATATTTTGATAGTAAAAGCTGATATCGAGCTTAAGTCCAGGGCTCATGGACAATTTTGGAAAATACTCACAAAGGAAAAGTATCCAAACATGAAGAAATGTGCTACCTCCTTGACTGTATTATTTGGCTCTACTTTTTATGCCAATCAGCCTTTTCCCACATGAAGATGATTAAGCCTAAATACCATTCCACAATGACTGCTTGAGACTAGCTAACAGCAGCTGCTGTCCAGACTATGCATCCTTGGGTGTCTCCATTCAGTGCAAGTCATCCAAAAATGGTTAAATAAATATATGTCTAGCATTTCTTAATGTAGGTAGATCATCTGTGCCTGGTCATTTCGAAAACCGAAAAGTCTGGGTACCCCTGTTTTAAATGTTCCTGCCGCAAGGAACTGTGTGATGGCTCTTTCTTATCGTAAAGGATGGTCCATTGTAACCTATGCTAAATTAGATAAGTAAGGAAGCATTGAAGCACCTTTCCTTAGCATTAACAGAATTCAAACAGCTTTTATCATGGCTGCCGCTCAAATACTTCACATACTCATTTCACTCAGTTAGGAGCCTTCCCAAGCAATTAAGCCAGTCGACAACAGCCAAACACTATTTGCCTGGAACCAAAGGTTGCAATGGAATGTAAACATAACGGTGACACTGTTACAGGTCAAATTCCCCTTCATATGTAGGGGGTTTAAAATGGCTAGTTAGGTTACTTCAGAAATCTAATTGCAATTTTTTTATTTGCACCACATGGTTTGTTACACAGAACCATCTGGGAAGTCTTCATTGGAAACTTTT
The DNA here is from genome assembly GCA_900312635.1 of Pollachius virens. Classification (NCBI taxonomy): domain Eukaryota; kingdom Metazoa; phylum Chordata; class Actinopteri; order Gadiformes; family Gadidae; genus Pollachius; species Pollachius virens. Next base: position 5,080 of record OMPA01111544.1, read on the forward strand.
AAGAAAAGAGGGGGCACTTTCACATGTACCTTGCAGGTGGATAAACCATCTGTCTATCAACGTCTACCACACATCAAGTGTGGTGTGCGTCACCGTGGTTTGGCCACAAGAGCATAACGTGAAGCATTGCAAAATGGCTTCAAGCATTATTGTGATCTTGTGATTCCAGCTGCCTTGCAAGGTAATGTCATCAAATCTGTTGTCCCTACTTATGAGAGCAGTGATTAGGATTGAGTTGCACCTTGTCTCAAATCAATCAGTGACAGAAGACATCAAATTTGGGGGCCTTCACTGGCTCGATAAGCCTGATACTATCATACGTTTACCATTTGCACGGCTGCGACTTGGCTTAGCCCCATGTGCAGCAGAATGTCATAGCTTTAATACAATAGTGTTAGAAAATAGAGGATTTGACCATTTTAGTATGTCGTCCAGAAATATAGTACCCTTATTCTAACTTGCGATATCTTAACGATGGTAGTGAAAATGGTAAGGACATGCTTAGCAGCATCCTTAGCATCCTACGTTTAATAAACATTGTTAATTTAGAACACTGAATAGACCTATGGTGGTCTCTAACAATTTTATACTTGGCTTGATTATACCTACAAAGCAGAAATTAACAAACTTTATATTGCTGCTTTCAAAGGTTATTGCGGGTTTGTGTTAAAGATCGGCCGAATCGTGCTTCCCTTGGCCCTGCACCCTCTAGGTTGAACAATTGGCTGGGTGTGATACCTAGGTAAGATTTGCCCCCAGACCTGTTGGTTTGTGGGGGACTGTTGTTGGACTGGAAGACAAAGGGCCCTTTGGTGCAAATACCAACCCCTCAATTGCTCTTTGATCATTAATTTAACAACCATGGGGGGTTAGAGACAGAGCTCTGGCAGGGAGACACAAGCTAGCAGGAGCCTATTCTGTCATCGCCTGAGTTCAAATAGGATAAGCTTTCATGCTGAAATTCCTGCTGAGCTTCTTTACCTTTAGGTACTTCTATAACCTTGAGGTACTTCTATAACCTTAAGGTGCTCTTATAACCTTGAGGTGCTTCTATATTAGGTACCTCTATAACCTCTAGGTGCTCTAATAACCTTGAGGTGCTTTTATAACCTTGAGGTGCTTCTATAACATTGAGGTGCTCTTATAACCTCAGGCACTTATATAACCTTTTCTACACTAAATCACAAAATAATAAGTGTGTTCACCCAAGCCTACGGTAGGTTATTTAAGCAGGGATTGATGTGATACTTTTGAACAATTACATAATGGTTTTGTTGGACCTTCGGTGGATATCAGAACTTCCATGGTGTAATGTTCATGCATTATAATACAGTATGTTAATTACATATTACTTGTCTCATCACCCGCTTTTTAAGTAGGATCTTGTGAGGATGCTTGCAAATGTTTAAATAACATATTTAGTCCAATAGCAAAAGCTTAATCTGGAATAGGACACCTCCACGATGGAGTCTTCATAGGAGCCCAACACTCAATGCACTGCACTGTATATAAGGGAAATAAAAACATAAAAAATATATATGAAACAGTTGCTCTGAAATTTCCAGATAGCCACTCTATCTTCCTCTTATGTGTACAGTTCAAGTAAAATACAAAAGGCAAATAAAGAAATGATACATACATACCATTTGCACTGAAAGGTTAAAATACCACTTCTGCGTAGGTGTGCAGCATTTCATTTAAATACAAAGGCAAAAAACAACATTGAGCCCGTTGTTTCAGTTTAACCAGTGACCCTCTTACCTGGCGACCTTCAGCCCAATCCTCGGTTGTAGTCGTAGTTATGAAAGCTGTTGGAGAGCAGGAGGAGAATGGGGAGCTGTGCTCTTGAATGCCTCTTTGTTGAGACAAAACGTACCCGTCTCATTCGTCTTTGGAGTCTCGAGGATACATGTGTCATGTAGAATATATATTTAGCCCTTTAGAATGTAAAAACTCAAAAGGTTAAGAAATATATATAGGTGTTTCGATCCATTGTGGGATAATAAATCGGAGTTAGGGATTAAGATTGCTCCATTATGGCCACTTCGTTGGACATCAGCCAAAACAACTTGTCAACACTGTCAATGCACTTCAGACTATTTTGGTATTTAACTTGTTTCAAACGAAAAGTATTCTACATTTTATTGAAGTGCTTGAAGATCCGGCATCAGCTTCACAGTGAAAATATTATTGCTTTAGACCAAAAACACATAGACTGAGTTCCTACGAGTCACGGAACTGAAATAAGGGATTTACTGAACTCAAGAATAATGTCTAATGGCAGGCAGGGAAAAGGTAGGGCAGGCAAACAGGCACCAGGAGAAGATGGTTTGGCCATGGCCTGGTCGACCAGCGAGGGGTCGTAATGGGGACATGTAGTTTGATAGGCCAGATGTCTGCGACAGGCAGGTAGTCTGATAGGCCAGGAGTCGGCAACAGGCGGGTCGTCTTATAGGCCAGGAATCTGCGATAGGCGGGTCGTCTGATATTCCAGGAGTCGGCGACAGGCGGGTAGTCTGATAGGCCAGGAGTCGGCGACAGAATGAACTTGCTTATAATCATGGTACTGTTGTACCCTCTGGCGGACCGGCAAAGATGGCTTGTCTGAGTGAACATCCCCTGTTGATGAAGAATCTGCACTTGTGGGTACGAGCAGCACATCTCTGAATGCTGGAGCTAAACATGTAGATGAAAGGGCTGCCAAGAGGGAGGGTAAGTGTAAACCAATTGCACCACATGAGACGCCTAGGCCTGACACTTGGTCCTGCAGAAGGTCAGGGGAGTCCTTTCCCAGACAGGGAAGAGAGTACGAGCCCCCAGATACCACCAATGGGAACAGGTGAGCCATTAGTAGAGCCAAACAGGGCGGGTCTAGAAGTATCACTACTGATCAGGAAAACCCTGCACAGGAGTGAAAGAGAAAAGTAGAGAGATTTGATGGACCCTATTTCAACTGATAGAAAGAGGGGATTTAAGAAAGTGTCGAACTATGAACTAGTTTTGTACGATATACTCATGTGGTGACCCACAAGTACGATTAAGAGACATTCACCAAGGGACTGTAACTTTAAGGGAAAGGGTTATGTCATAGCAGTCCCAGTTTAACCTGGTGTCCCCGTTTGACCTCACTCTCGTTTGATGTGAAGTTTTATATTGAAGTGGAGAGTAAAGCCGACTCGATGCATCTCCGTCTCTTGTCTCCTCATTTATTGCACTCCACAATTGGTGACCCCGACGCGAGTTGGATACGGCTGGGTTATGTCTCACATCGACGGTGGTGAAAATGCTGCTGCTGTGGCGCCGGCCGCTGCTGTGGCGCCGGCCGCTGCTGGCGGCGCGGCTGACTTCGCGGCTAACGTCGGTGCTATCTACGCTGCCACCGTCAAGTTAACAGACTTTTGGCAGCACAACCCCTGGCTGTGGTTTTAACACATCGAGGCCCAGTTCCAGCTGAGAGGAATAACGCAGGACATTACAAAGTATATACATGTTCTAGCGGCCTTAGATGCCTCGACGACGGCCAGGGCTATGGCGCGGTTGGGGGCTCCTCCAGCTGTCGGCAAGTACGATGCACTCAAAACGTTCCTGTTGAACCTCTTTGAACTGTCGGACCTGGAGAAGGCAGAACGCCTGCTTTCCCTGAACTGCCTGGGCGACAGCAAGCCATCCGAGTTAATGGAGAGGATGCTGGCTGTGCTTGGCTTGGCGGATCCCTCAGTCCTCTTCGCCCACATTTTCCTGCGGCAGCTTCCAGCACCCGTGCGCACCGCACTGGCCAGCTCCCCCCTCTATTCCTCCAGAGACTACCGGACGCTGGCTGTGGAGGCAGACAGGATTTTCCTCGCCAACAAGCAGCAGTTTGTCCATGCGCTGCTGCCCCCCCAGCACACGTCTGACCCGCTTCCACCCCCGGAGTCCAACCCGGACACCGCAGCTGCTGTGACGGCCCGCCGACAGCGTGATGACGGGTGGTGTTATAACCATTCCAGGTTTGGGGCCAAGGCCAAGCAATGTTGCCAGCCTTGCAGTTTTGGGGCCCAGGGAAAAGCCGTGACTGCAAGCTGTTGTTCGTCACTGACACCTTGTCCAGCCGGCGGCTGCTGGTCGATTCTGGGGCTCAGCGCAGCATCCTGCCGGCGAAGCCTGTGGACACCATGGCTGGCGGGCGTGGCCCCCCGATGGACGCCGCCAACAGCACGCCCATTCGTACCTGTGGCACGAGGTATGTGGAAGTGTGTTTCGGCGGGCGACGTTTCGGCTGGGACTTCGTCATGGCCGTCGTGTCTACGCAGATTTCCTCTGCGATTACAGACTGTTGGTGAATGTTACAAACTGCCGCCTGATCGACGCTCTCTTTTTTGCTTCGTACCCCTGCACGCTGGGAGGGGTGGGGGAGCTTTGTCTGTCAAACACGTTTGCCACCGGGTACCGGTATCAATGCCTGCTTGCTGAGTTTCCTGACATCACCACGCCCACGTTTTCATCGGCAGTGGCTAAGCATGGCGTGGAGCACTACATCACCACGGTTGGCCCCCCAGTCTATGCACGAGCCCGGCGCCTCGACTCTGCCAAAGAGTTCGCCACCATGGAGCGCCTCGGCATTGTGCGCCGTTCCAACAGTCCGTGCCCCTCCGCCCTAAACATGGTGACCATGGCTTATGGGGGTTGGCATCCCTGTGGTGATTTCCGTCGCCTGAACAATGCCACCACCCCCGACCGGTACCCAGTGCCGCACATTCAGGACTTCTCCATCCACCTGGCCGGCGCCGCCATCTTTTCGAAGGTGGACCTGGTGGGCGGTTACCATCTGGTGCCCGTCCGCCCGCAGGATGTCCCCAAGATGGCAGTCATCACACCCTTTGGCCTTTTCGAATTTCTATGGATGCCTTTCTGCCTCAAGGGTGCGGCGCAGACGTTTCAGCGCCTCATGGACTCTGTGCTGCGGGACATGCCGTTCCTGTTTGTTTACTTGGACGAAATTCTCGTGGCCAGTGCGTCCCCAGATGACCACCTGACGCATCTACTGCAGCTGTTCGGTCGACTCACTGAGCATGGTCTCATCAACCCAGCCAAGTGCGAGTTTGGCCGGTCGTACATCACTTTCCTCGGCCACCATGTCACCCCATGTGGACTGAATATACGAAAGGTTCTTGTTGTCCATCCATCCACACAATGAATCGCTGTAATATGCCTCCTTGCCAGTATCGCCTTTCCTCCAAGGCCAGTTTCAGGGCTAAGGGATGCCTACGTCATAGTTTCTCTCTGGGGGGAGAGCTTCTTTGGAGCAATGCGTTTGAGGGAGCAGCGCCCCTACCCCAGTGGCATCTATCTCCAGGGTTCGAGTTATGATTCCACCTCTGTGGGGGTCTCTTAAAAAATAAATAAATATAGATGCGCAAGTAAATATAGGCTATAATGACCCGGCTCTTCTCAATGCCGTGGAACACTCCGTTCACTTGCATGGGCCCTTCACAACAACGGCAGCGTCTTCGGTTGCTAAGCGACGTCAACGTCTTTGGTTTACTATTGCTCTGCTGATCAACGCTACAAATGGTAACAAATAAATTGTAAAAAGACACACCGTGTGAAGTTATCTTTTCGTTTGGCAAGTAGCCGCTCATTATCGAAAATAAGCCCCTTCAGGTTGAAGCAAGACACCTCGGTTTCGCGTCGTTGTCCGGTTCGCCCTGTCTGGGATTATTTTCCCGATAATGACCGGCATTCTATTATCCCTTACTTAACGTCAATATTACTCTGTATGTGGAATCGAAAAAAGCTTTATTTGTAATTAGAATATTATGCTGCTGTATTTTCAGAGACCCACATAGATATTTGAGTTTGCTGCTTTCATGGGAGCCAGACCTCTCTTTATGGGAGCTCAGCTCCGACTGGCTCCCACCTAACTGTCTATCTATCTCCACAACAAACTGAAGCCATGGTTCTGAGTGACAACAACTCCAGAGGTGTTGAAAGCACGCTTCCACTTATTCCAGTGGATGGGTAAAAAGGCTCAACTATTGAGGTAGCAGGTACTTGCTTTTAACCATTATATTGTTCAAACCCTTATAATCAATTCACAGCCTAAGGATATTCTCCTTTTTGCCAAAAAACAAAAAGCTTGCATCCATCTGATTCTGATGGATGGATAATACCATCAACTAGGGAGTCACTCCTCCATGGACTTCCACTCCGGTCATGAGAGATTATAAAGCAAACTTCTCGGAAAAGGGGCACCAGGTAAGAGGTCTCTGGCAAAATCATAGGGGCAGTGAGGTTGCAGAGATCGGGCATTGTGTTTGCTAAAAACCAGACCTAAGTCAGGGGAATCAAGCAGACGCATAGGCTGAGAAGGGACAGGGGTAGCAGCAGATAAGAGACAGGGGGAGTGACAATAGGAGATCCAAGAGGGGATCATCCCTTCCCTCCAATCATTCTGGGGGTTCTAAATCTGCAACCTGAGTATAGACAGTCAATGATGGGAATCGACAGGGACTCGTGATGGTTTCTGATAATCAAATCTTCAGGGGGACGGACCTACGCTCCATTCGAGTGATCAGATTGCCATTTAGGCCCACCACCTTGATAGGGATGTCAAGGGTCTCAGTATCAAACACCCAACTGCTGCGCCACCTCCCTGTCAATGAGGTTCTCGTCTGCTCCAAAACCTAGGAGAGCGGTGGGAGTTAGAGTCCCATTACGGTACAAGTGGGCAGCCCAGGGCAATAAGCGAGCGAGAGAGAGGGGTTAGAAGTGCTCCTTGTCATTACCCCGCCCTCAGGTGACCAACAAGCCCGGTCGTTTCCATGTCAAGTTGAACAGTCAGACAAGTAAGTCCCAAGCTGGCAAAATAGGCAATTCAAGCAGGCTATGGTCTGCATACAGCAGTCTCTCTTCTCAGGGTGAAGTCATGACCCGGTTGCCTGGGCTCCTGCTATGGACAGTGTTGGGAACGTTACTTTAAAAAAAGTAATTAGTTATAGTTACTCACTACTTGTTCCAAAAAGTAACTGAGTTAGTAACTGAATTACTCTATAATAAAAGTAACTAGTTACCAGGGAAAGTAACTATTTGCGTTACTGTAAAAAAAGAAAGTTGCTATATGTCAAAGAATTTGGATTTTTCTAAGCAGTTTTCACTTGGCCTTAATGTGTTAAATGGTTGAACTGCTACTACTACTACTACTACTACTACTACTACTACTACTACTACTTCCAACTGAATTTAAATTTGCTTAGTTACAAAGGCTGTGGAACATCTGCCGAATACTACAGAAAATGCCAACTTCTCATCGGATTGCTCCGGACTCGCCATATCTGCTGCTTCATCGAGTCTGTTTGGTGGATGCGTTTGCGTGTGTGTGTGGCGCGCGTGTCCTGGCTTGTGTGTAAAAACACTGGCTCCGATTGGCTACCATGAAACATGACTCTGCCTTAGCCAATCATAATCGCTTATCTCGTTGTTAACGCACCCAGTCTCCACACTAGCAGTTTGTGTTTGGAGCCAGGGGTGCGTTCGGATTACGCAGTTTATTCAATCAATTCATAGTAACGCATCGCATTTAATGTACAGTAACGGTAACGGCGTTGTAATGACGGAAACAGTAATTAGTTAGATAACTCCGTTACTGAAAAAATAACGGCGTTACCTAACGCCGTTATTTTAAACGCTGTTATTACAAACACTGGCTATGGATGACAAGGAAACTCACGGTGGCACTGGCAAATGCTTAGCAGTGGAGAATGGGACGTTGATGAGGAAAAGGAAACAACTTTTGCAGAGGTCCTATACCTGCGACGCTTGCGGAGCGGGTTGTCAACACTGATGTAATGAGCGATTAATTGGTTGAGGTTGTGACGCTCCTCATGAGGAACCAGCTCATCATTGATACTGTCGTTGAGTGCACACTGGAATGCCCCCTGCATCGCCACATCATTCAAGCCGCTCCTGGCTGAGAAGGTCTGACACTTGATGGCTAGGATGGAACAGCTGCAGTGACCCTGGCAAAGAGAAAGCTCCTTCTCCAACGTCACACAGGAAGAGGTGGAGGCCGTCATCAGAAAATTGAAGCCGTCCACCTGTGCACTGGACCCCTTCCCTTCAGCCCTGCTGAAGACCAACATCTCTGCCGTCTCTCCACTCGTCACCAAGATCATAAACCACTACCTCCTGGCTGGCCATATCCCACCTGCATTAAAAACTGCTGTCATCAGACCATTATTGAAAAAATCCACCCTGGATCCAGAAGTTCTATCCAACTACAGGCTACAATCTTCCGTTCCTGTTAAAGGCTCTGGAGAAAACAGTTGCAGCACAACTTCAGGATCACCTCATACAAAGAATCTGTTTGAGAAATTTCAGTCTGGTTTCCGCCCTGGCCATAGTACAGAAACTGCTTTGGTCAGGGTCACCAACGACCTCCTGATGGCAGCAGACACCGGTTCCCCATCACTTCTCATCCTCTTGGATTTAACAGCTGCTTTTGACACAGACAACCACAATATCCTCCTCCACCGCCTGCTATACACCATTGGACTCACAGGAAATACACACAACTGGGTCACCTCTTACCTCACCGGCAGAACCGAGCACGTCGCCCTGAGAAAAGCCAAATCCCACACCCACAGTGTCACCTGCAGTGTCCCCCAGGGCTCGGTGTTGGGCCCCACCCTTTTCTCCATCTACATGCTTCCCCTGGGCAGCGCCATCAGCAGGCATGGGTTATCTTACCATTGCTATGCTGATGACACACAGCTGTACCTCAGAACCACCCCCACTTCTTCTTGCCCCCTGCCAACATCCACACTGACCACCTGCCTGGAGGAGATAGAGGCGTGGATGAAGCTCAACTTTCTTCAATTAAACAGCTCTAAAACAGAAGCCATCCTCATCGGCACACCACATCAGCTCCGCTCCTCCCACATCACCAATATCACTTTCTCTGGCCAAAACATTCCCCCTTCCACATCTGTCACCAACCTGGGTGTTAAAATGGACCAGCAACTGAACTATGACACCCACATCAATCACCTCCGCAAGACCGCATTCTACCACCTCAAAAACATTGCCAAACTCCGGCCTACACTCACCCAGGCAGATGCAGAGAGGCTCGTCCACGCCTTTGTCTCCTCCAGGTTGGATTACTGCAATGCACTCCTCATCGGGATCTCTGGCAAGAGCATCCAGAATCTCCAGTACATACAAAACAGCGCTGCCAGGATCCTGATGAGGGTGCGCAAATATGAACACATCCCCAAATCCCTTCACTGGCTCCCTGTCACATTCAGAATTGAATACAAGGTCTCCCTCCTCACCCATCAGTGCATCCACGGACATGCCCTACCCTACCTCCAGGAGCTCCTCACCCCCCAGACCACCTCAGGCACCCTTCGCTCTGCATCAGCACACACCCTCAGACCACCTAAGACCAAGCTCCGCACCATAGGCGATCAGGCTTTCTCCGCTGCTGCCCCAAGACTATGGAACGCCCTCCCTGACCACCTGAAGACCCCACAGACTACAGCTGTTTTTAAACAAAACCTTAAGACTTATCTTTTTAAAAAAGCCTTTTGCTAATTTCTTTTTTACTGTATATGTATTATATGTTTTAACATCCCTTTTTTCTCTCTCTTTTAAACTCTGTAGCACTTTGAAATTTCCGAATGTAAAGTGCTCTACAAATAAAATGTAGTATTATTATTAGATGCATGATCTGATACCAGAGAGAAAGGATAAGGGTTTGAGACCCGAGTTCTGTCTGGGTTAGAGTCCTAGAATCTGGGTTGGAGTCCCAGAGAAAGGACCAAGTTCCTTTAGGTCGGGTTGGAGTCCCAGAGAAAGGACCAAGTTCCTTTAGGTCGGGTTGGAGACCCAGAGAAAGGACCAAGTTC
>OMPA01111553.1:0-12713 GCA_900312635.1 Pollachius virens
CAAGGTTACATAACATTTTTCATTTCTCTTTTTTTTCCCCCCGCCCCGACTGAACCAAAATAATAATAAAATAATAAACAAAAAGAAAATACTTAGTTACAGTTATAAATAGATACTCTGCTCCGCATCCACTTACAGCTTCCCAGAAATTGTGTGGGGTAAAAATAAGTTACAAGGAAGTGAAAGAGAAACAAAACAACGAGTCGCACTGTAGCGAGCCATATAATAGGAGCAACCCAGTCATTCACACTCTACCAACACACTGTGTAGGTCTGGTTTAACCCACGGGTAAGTATCTGTATTCTTTCAGCGCCAGAAATGTGTTTTTTATTTTGCATTGCGGGAGCAAATATTTGTGCATAGCATCGTTTTTGATCAACGGTGTAGGTAGGCAATTATGTAAAATGTAGTCTGGAAAAAGCTTTTCAAAAGAGTAAAAGACACAAATACACAACTGCATGGACGTTTGGCTTTTCTATGAAATTGTGGGAAAAGTAAACATTTTTAGAGCAGAAGACCAGTGTGAAAAGATGCATCTGATTTTAGAGATTAATATGATGAAAGAACTTTGAGTCCAGGTCAATCTCGTAAGGAGAAATAAGGATAGTTCATATTTATTTTTTAAATAGCGCCACCTTTGGGTGCAATACCACAATTTGGGTTTATTCGTTGTGGGGGATATTGGTATCCACCTAATAATAGTCCTATGTTTTTTTATACAATAACAAAATGGTCATATAAGAAAAATGGGCTAACTGCTCCAACTTTATTGGCCAATATTTCTCAAATGGAACTAAGTAAAACAAATTCTGTTCGATGATTTTTGTGAGGCTTGGTCTAAAGATTTTATGCGGCGATTTTGGTGAATTTTTGATTACTTTTGAATCTGTGAATCTTTTTATCATGTTTAGCTTTAATATGAAATTGTGGGAAAAGTATACATTTTTTTAGGGTTTTATAAATGCGTCTGATTCTAGAGATTAATATTCTGAAAGAATTTTGAGTCCAGGTCCATCTGATGAGGAGAAATAAACCTAATTCATGATTTTGTACAATAGCGCCACCTTTGGGTGCAGTACCACAAATTTAGGTTTATGGGTAGAGGGGGTTATTGGTAACCATACCTGAAAATTGCAAGAGTTTTTGACTTACGGTATAGGCTGTAGTATGACTTTTACAGAATTTGAGGGAAAAAAAAAACGTTACAGAAACAATTGGAGCCAAGCAGCTTCGCTGCTCAGACCCCTAATGATGGGTAAAGTCATAGAGGAGGCTTGAAAATGTGTTGTGAATGTTGCAGAGTGAGTTGGAGAAGGGGCCACGGAAAGGAAAGCGGAAGGGGCAGATTAAATGACCCTTCCTTTCCCTAAAACCATTGTGACCTTGACCTAACATCTCCATACCAGAGCCATAGCTCTGTGGCAGACCAGTACGGAAATACATATTAGTCTGGAACTTATTTTCCCTCTCAAAGCTGTGCTATAAACCGCCACAGACCAAAATGCCTCTAGACGCAATTGGAGACCTACAGACCTACAACCAATCAGAGCAATCGAAATGTGGGACACATTGGCGGTAGCCATCGTCGTTGTTTATGAAAATGCCTCAATGCTACTCCCGTAGGGTGCTCCTCATGGCAGAACAACTAAAACATGAGCTTGTAGATTTGTGTAGTATCCATAATTGTGACCTAGCCCAGAGACCATCCTGATCACTTGCCCTCACATTCTGTATTGCTACCCGAATCAGTCTCAACCTCTAGCCATCCACATCGATATCCTAATATTACAATGTATTCGGGCCATTCGGGACTGTGTCCTAGTTGTCTGTCAAGGCATGTTCTCCCGTCCACTGAAATCGATGTGGGTGTATGTGTGTGTGTGTCGATTGGTGTGTGTGTTACATTGTGCGTGCGTGCTTAAATTACACAACAGGTGCAAACTTGACTCCATATATTCTGAAGCTAAGTGGCCACAAATCAGAGTTATCAGTACTCCTTCATCTTTTTGTTTTGCCATGAAAGAGGGCAGGTACCCGCCACAGAGATTATAGCCACAACGTGCTCAGTCCATGGAAAACACTGTTGTCTGGCTGACCACAATAGCTGATAGTCGTTAATCATTCTGTATTTGAGGAACCTACGCCTTTCTACTTTTTCACTTGGGTGGTGGCCACACCGCAACAAAGGTCAACACGTCTTTAGATTGGACAGCACACCCCTGGGCTAAAATCATTTGTACTGTAGTTATTCAAGTGTTTGGCATGGCATTTTAAAAACTTATTCCAGGTATTTTGTATTGTCTAGGAATCACTAATGTTGATGCTATGGATGTTATGGTGTATAATAACTTGAGGTGCAGTCAGGAAAATATTGCAGAAAATCCAGTAAACATCTCTGTGGAATTAATTTTGATCTGATATCAGTTCACTAAAGACTTGATTGTCCATATCTGCCGTATGAGTAATTTATCAGAAACAGCATGGCATGTGTAGGTGTGTATACCAACTTCTGGGAGAGCACATTTTATACTATAACCTGATTGGTCCTTTGAAGGAGGTCCAGCTGAATATAATTCAGCTCCTGATTCCCTGCTAGCCTGTTGTCAAGCTCAGGTGGGGACAATTCTTCCTGTATTGTCTAATATAAAATGAACAAAAATTAAAAAAAATAATGACAAACGTGTGTGACTTTTCATTTTTTTTTAGGAATTCTCGGTTCAAACCATGGTGATTTATGTGACTATATTTGCAGTTCTACTGTTGAGTGGTAAGTAATCTTATCTAATTTACATTGTTGCGTTATGCAAAATGAAAACATCAAGTTCAGGCTATGAATTACCTTTACATCTTAATACTAGACAATACTATATCATGTACTACATTTTTCTTTGTAGTTTGCTGTAAATTCTGACAATTCAACAAAATATTTTAAATAAAAAAACATACAGTGTTATCAACCAATGAAAATTCTCAAACGCTAAAACTATAATGTATGGACATCTTTAAGGATTCTGCAATGCAGGACCAGCAACTCTGGCAACCCAAAAAGGCATGTGCTGGGCTCTCGGTAACACAAATTACCGTACCTTTGATGGCTATTCGTACAACTTCATTGGCAACTGCACTTATGTCATGGCTAAGAACTGCGATGTAGACGGGACCCATCCAGCCTTTGAGGTGGACGCAAAGAACGTCGACATCCCAAATACAAACCTCACAGGTGTGGGAATGGTCACCATCAGTGTTTACGGGACCACTATTGATATTGTCCATAATGAGTTTGGCCTTGTGCGGGTAGGTGATTTCAGTTAATACATATGTTGTGGTAACTCAAACATCATCACACAATGACATTATGTGGCAGCTGCTCGAAAAATGCTCGAAAATGCATGAAGTTTTTAATTCATGCATTCAAATATTTCTTTCAGGTAAATAATCAACTTTGGAATCTCCCCATCAACTTGGACAATGGCAAGGTGATTCTGTCTCAGAGGGGGTTCTCTGTAGTTGTTGAGACAGACTTTGGCCTTGTGGTGCAGTATGACTGGCAGCAGTATTTGACTATCACAGTTCCAAGTGAATTTGCAGGCAAGGTGTGTGGCATGTGTGGCAACTTTAACGGCAAGCAGGATGACGACCTCACCATTCCATCTGGGGCGTATGCCAAAGACCAACAGGAGTATGGGAAATGGCTGGAGGGTTCCTGGTGTTGTCGGTGATACCACTTGTCAGGATACCTGCAAAGGACAATGTCAAATCTGCAAGTCCACCTTTGTGGAACAATTGGAAGACTATAACATCTGTAGCGCTCTGTCACAAGTGATGGATAAGGATTTCCAGGCCTGCACCCGTCTCTTTGACCCCAAGCAATTTCTGCAGAACTGCATGGTCGAACTCTGTAATGGTGTCCCAATGAAGCAGTACTACTGTGACACTCTGCAAATGTACTCAGAGACCTGTCAGAGAGCTGGAGTCCCGGGCCAGAACTGGAGGGAGGCCAACAAATGCTGTGAGTAATGCAGAGAATAGCATTCTTAAGCATTCTTCTTCAGTGCATATATAATCTTAAAGGTGACATATTATACCACCAGGTGTGAGTGTGTTTAGCAGTCTACCAGACTACCCAGTGGACTGTAACAAACGTTGCTCATCTATCCAGCACACATCTAGGTGGACATGCCCACTTGTGATGTCAAAAGAGGCTGATTTTCAAAACGGCTTGTAACGGCTAATCACACTCACACCTGGTGGTATAATGTGTCACCTTTAAAAAAAGAAGAAGATTTTTTTCAGGGAATGTTTAATTCCATCTTGTTTAATAGCATATAAAAAAACTGATACCAATATGCTATCTGTATTTAGCACCACCCAAGTGCCAAGAAAACAGCTACTACGAGCGCTGTGGCTCCAGCTGCCCTGCAACCTGTGGAGACCTCACTGCTCCCTCGAACTGCAAAGCCAGCTGTGTGGAGACATGTACCTGCAATGATGGGTTTGTGCTCAGTGGCAGCAAATGTATCCCCAAGGCCCAGTGTGGCTGCCTGTACGAAGGCCGGTATGTGGCGGTCGGCGCCTCCTTCTGGGGTGGCGATACTTGCAATGAGCGGTTCACATGCTCGGCCGAAGGGAAGCTGACCATGGAGAAGACTAGCTGCCCAACGGGACAGCAGTGTCAGGTGGTTAAGGGCATTAGAGGTTGCTATGCTGTGAACTATGCCACATGCATGGTGTCTGGTGACCCCCACATTGTGACCTTTGATGGTGAGCTCTACAACTTCCAGGGCACTTGCACTTATGAATTGGCCAGTGTCTCCTCCAGTCAGAAGACCCTGGAGAATTTCAGCGTTATTCTGCAGAACAGTGGGCAAGATAAGAGGACAGGTTCTGTGGTTAATCTGGTAGAGGTGAAGGTCTACGGCAACACTGTCGACATTAGCAAAGAACAACCTGGCTTTGTCACGGTAAGTTCTTGAAAATTTATACAAAAAAACATCCAACTCTATGTTCAGTTTTTGGTTAGGATTTGTAAAGAAAATAACAAATATTTATTTCCTTTTGGTCTCTTTAAGGTCAATGGTGAGCTTTCTTACCTCCCAATGGCCCTGAATGGCACCAAACTCCAGCTCTACACTATCGGTTGGTTTGTTGTACTCAAGGCCGACTTCGGTCTGAAAGTCTACTATGACTGGAACAGTGTGGCATTTGTTCAGGTGCCCAGCACTTACAAGGGCTCCATGATTGGTCTATGTGGCAACTACAACCTTAATCCCAAAGATGACATGCAGATGAAGAATGGGAAAGAGGCTGCCACTGCAGAGGAGCTTGGCCAGAGCTGGCAGGTTGCTAGTACCCCTGGTTGTGTCAATGGCTGCACAGGTCCATGTCCTGGCTGTACCGCAAGCCAGAAAGACCAGTACAACACCAACACGTTCTGTGGCCTCATCGGTGACCCCACAGGCCCATTCCGTGACTGCCACTCTGTAGTAGACCCTGCCAAGTTCCTCAATGACTGCATTTATGACGTATGTCTGTATCAGGGAAGAGGCAGCATGCAGTGCAAGACCATGACTGCCTACACGGCAGCATGCCAACTCAAAGGTGCCAAAGTATACCCCTGGAGGTCAGAAACACTGTGTGGTAAGAAAAACCTTAAACTGATATTTATCATACAATCGGTTGTATTTACAGTGAATCTGTGAATACAACCGCTTTAACAGTGCAAATAATTATCCTTTGCTTTTAGATGCTCAGTGTCCAGTGAATGGCCACTATGAGATATGCAGTGCTGGATGTCAGAAGTCCTGTCAGAACCCAGAGTCTTCTTCTCACTGTGGGGCTCAGTGCATGGAAGGTTGCATCTGTAATGACGGTTTTGTTTTGAGTGGAAACGAGTGTGTGCCTTCTGCTCAGTGTGGTTGTCCGTTTAATGGAAAATACTACAAGTACGGCCAAGTGTTTTACCCTGATGGGCAGTGCCAGCAAGAATGTCTGTGTAATGGAACGGTAAGAAGTATATCAATCTGAAAAGTTTCTTTTAATATTGTTTGTTAAAGGTTTTTTCCCCCAAATGCTGATTTACATATCAAAAAAATTACTTAATAAATTGAAGAAAGTAAACCCTAAACCCCAATTTGTACAGGTACAATGTCAGAAGTTTTCCTGCGGGCCCAATGAAAAGTGTGAGGTAAAGGATGGTGGTCATTCGTGTCAGCCCGTTGGAACAGGAGTCTGCTCCATCTCTGGGGACCCTCATTACAACACCTTTGACAACAGCACCTATGACTTCCAAGGCACGTGCACATACACTGCAGCTGAAGCCTGCCACCTGAATGGCACAAGGCTGACAGCCTTCTCTGTGGCTGTGGAGAATGAGAGGTGGTATGCCATGAACAGCAACCCACAGGTCTCCGTCGCTAAACTTGTAGCAGTGGAAGTTTATGGAAGCCTCTTAGTTCTTCGACGGAACCAGATTGGAATGGTTATGGTATGTCACTTGGAATTCTGTGTATAGATAAATATAAAATACAATAAATACTATTGACAGAAGGGCTAACGGTCAGAAGAAAAGCAATGTGTAAAAAATCTTCTTCTTCTTCAGCTAAATGGGATCTTAGCTTACATCCCGTTGAATCTTAATGAAGGTAAAGTACAGGTTTACCAAGACGGCCACAACTACGTAATCCTAACTGACTTCGGCCTGCGGGTGACCTATGACATGGTCTATCACATCACCGTCACCGTACCCGGCAACTACAGGGACCACACTTGCGGTCTGTGCGGGAACTTCAACGACAATAACGCAGATGAGTTCACGCTGCCAGACGGTAAAGTGACCAAAGACGTGCAGAGCTTCGGGGCTGCCTGGAAGGTGGCTGTGCATGGAGTGGTGTGCGAAGATGGATGCAGTGGGGACCTCTGTCCCAAGTGTAACGACAGCAAGAAGGAAGTGTTTGAGAAGGACTGTCAAGTCCTCACCGATCCCAAAGGTCCCTTTACTGCGTGCCACAATGTCATAGACCCTGCCTCCTACTTCAGAGACTGTGTCTATGACGTCTGCATGGTGAATGGGAACAGGGCAGTGCTGTGTGACAGCATCGGGGCCTACATGATGGACTGCCAGACCTTTGGTGTGAAGATTCCAACTTGGAGGACCCCTACTTTCTGCCGTATGTGTTTCATTCATAGGCCATCTATATTCGTTCATATGAATTTATCAATTCTCACCAGTGAGGACACCAGGGGGGACTTTGCTTATTTGATATGTATTTATATCCTTTGCATACAGCCCTCACCTGCCCTGCAAACAGCCACTATCAAGTCTGCGGCCAGACTTGTGATACTCCATGCCCGAGCCTCTCAAGCATCGTCGTCTGTCCAGAAAATTGTGCAGAGGGCTGTGCGTGCAACGCAGGCTACAACTTTAACGGCACTGGCTGTGTTATCTTGGACCAATGTAGCTGCTATTTCGAAGGGAGATCCTACAAGGTAGGCCTGGTGCCGTGGTAGGGCCGATTTTTGCCACTGTTGATTTAGCTAGTGTTTTGTATGGCGTAAGCAGGATGCTGTATGAAGCAGGATGCTGTATGACTTTTAATAAGAACAACTAACATGGGCTTCAAGGTTTAGAGTATAACAAACAGAACACCTGGGCTCAGAGCAAATTACCTCTGAACACAATTGGACAGGCCGACAACCAATCATAGCAACGAAAGGGGTGACGCAGCACTAAGCGATGAAAAAAACGTCTTTCTTCTAAACCAAAGCTTTTTAATACAGTCTTTTGTTCTTCTTTAAGTGAAAATTTACCGTCCAGTTTGTTTAACACTGTCTCGATGGCGTAAGCAACAATCTTTTTGTATGGGAGCTGAGCCAGACATTATCTGCAGGGAATATGAAACATGAACTTGCGAGATTCTTCTGGTTTCTAGGCTAAGAAATCCTAGGTTTGGTGACACATGGATCATGTGTCTCATTAAGGAATAATACATTGCCTCCTAATCGGTTATGGTCTGCTATTAACGTCCTTGTTGAGTTATTCAATAATTTGGAACTTTGTTGACTTTACCTTACTGCAGGTTGGGGAATCTATTGTATCTGAGGACTGTCATACAATCCATACCTGCCAAGCCTCAGGAGTAGTTGTGTCCCAGAGCATGCTTTGTCAGAACACAGAGATCTGCCAAATCCAAAATGGCACCAGAGGTTGTTTCCCCAGAACATGCCTTTTGGAAGATAACGGTTCTCTCACCTCGCTTGATGGAGCTGGGATCTTCTTAAACTCTGGGGCCTTTGATATCATCCAGGTCTGTGACCCAAATGTGACAGATCAGTGGTTTAGGGTTGTTGTAAGGTTAGAGATGTGTGGCACTCCTGCAGTCAACTCCATTGTGGGGGTTCATGTGTACTTCACCGACATGGCGTTTACTATCACAAACCACCATGACATTTGGGTGAGTATCTTTACAGATCAGATTCTGAAACTTTACTGATAATAGATACCAGCCCCTTACTGGTGATTTGTAATCAATCCATCTTTGTGTGCAGGTAAACGGCAAGGCCATGACTGAGAGCAGTTTTAAAAAGAGCAACGTAGCCCTGACGGTCTCTGGCAAAACAGTCACAATCGACAAGGACAACAGTCTTCAGTTGTCTTTTAATGCTTTTAATGACCTCACGATGAGCATCAGCGGTGAGATGGCAGAGCAGGTTTGTGGCGCATGCGGTAGCCTCATGACTTTGAACGAAAAAAAGTCCCATGGAGGAAGTAGGCTGAGTCTGAGAGTAGGCACCATCGCTGTTAAAACGGACAAATGGAGGGCTCCTGATTTCCCGGATTGGTGAGTGATAAAATGGATGCATAAAGTGGATCGGAAATACATAGTCATAGACAATTCAGTACCAAAGAGAAAAATGGTAATACTGAAGTCAATATTTGCATCAGAAAAATTGGCATATTCCAACATAACTGTAACCTGTAACCTTTTTTTTTTTTAGTTAAAAATTCTACAACCGCAACCAATCCAGATCCTACATCAATAACGAAGAAGAGGTCCATTGATTATTGGCCTCACAAATACTTAACCTGTGCAATTAACTGTTTACATTGTCAAAACTAAATTTGAAAGCATTATAAAAAATAAACATTTGGCATATGTGTGCAACATATGATATCATTGACCTATTGCTTTGGAATAAATTACCTTCAATAAATTTTGCATTAAACAATGTTTGTACTTAATAATTATTTCACGTTTTTTTCGTCTCATAATGCTTTTGAGATTCATTTTCAGATTAAAGGTTAAAGTGGCGATGTGTAGGATTGTGCCCCTCCTAAATAATAGGTGGGAGACTTTCACACGATTCAAAAAACAAAATAATGGTGGTCTGTCCACTCTAACAGCTGTCCGGTATGACATGAACAAGCGTATTTGGCTGTGTGGGTGGTGTGAGTAGCAGGGATTTAGGAGAGGAAAAGTGGAATGTGCTTGCCAATTTTTTGGATTGTAGAATATTTCAGTTATAGGATGTGATTTTTGTTTCACTAACAGCCATAATTTACCAATTTAACCTAAGAGCGAGTTGATTAAGCCATATCACACGAGAGGGAGTTTGCTGATATTCTGTATTACATTTTTTTGCTTTCATAATCAAAAGATTATGCTTTTGTTCGATTATTAGATTAGCAACTGGACTCGGACTGGACTGTTGCCAAGCAACACAAATATTTTCCTGCCAACCAGTCTGATACTTTGTGTAGGTCTGCACATTACCGCAGGCCAGCTGCTTAATAACATGTAAATGTATCTGTATGTTTCCTTTTATCTTGCAACCTATGAAATAAGAGTCTAACAGACAGTCGCTTTGGTGGCATATGTGATTCCGATGTTATAACAGCTTACATCATTAAAGTTTTTTTTATTTATTTTTTTAGATCAGCTGCTAGTGATCCATGTTTAGTTAAAAGTCCCAGTGCTATATAATGGCAGTTGTACAAACTATTTGACTGAATTGGTGATAGAGCTTTGAATAAAATGAAGGATCTTAACCTCTTCATCACTCTGCCCTTTTCAGTTACATCTGAAAATGTCATTCCCAAAGTGATCTCCAAAACTAAAAGAGCTATAATATGCAATGGTGGTACCAAAATGTGGAACCATGAAATAAATGTCATGTTTAAGGGTGAATATTACCTAGTTAACCCGGTATCACGCGATTTCGTGCTCATGCGCACGAACGTTAATCTATTGAATCTACCGACTTTTTTTGTGCTACACAGAACGAAATGTAAACCAATGCATTCTGAATGGGAGCGTTTCTCCGATGTTTCCTACACAGAACGAAATGTAAACTAATGCATTTTGAATGGGAGCGTTTTTCAGACGAGAGAGAGAGTGTAGACAGTACAGTGCACCCTCTAGTTATATATATGGTCATAACTAATGGTCAATATTTCCGATTTTTTAAGCAGACCACCTCAAAACTGAAACGAACGTGCTCCACAGAACGAGCGTTTCTCAGACAATTAACGTGCTCCACAAAAGAAAACGAGAGAGAGAGAGAGGGAGAGAGAGAGAGAGGCTTTAGAAGGGGTGAGCGCAGATAGTACAGTGCACCCTCTAGTTATATGTATGTCAATATTTAATTTTTTGCATTTTTGAAGCAGACCTCCTCAAAAACTGAAAATAAATAAATAAATAAAAATAACCGTGCTCCACATAACGAAATGTAAACCAATGCATTCTGAATGGGAGTGTTTCTCAGATTTTTCCGTGCTACACAGAACGAAATTTAAACCAATGCATTTTGGATTGGAGCGTTTCTCAAAATATACTATATATATTCATTATATAGGAGAGGCCTATATAGTGCATCAGTGTCCATCTCTATGGCTCCCTCTCTCTCTTTTCCACTGTGTTTCGAGAATTCACATGATATAACGAGAAAGAATGAATAATGGCACGAAAATAAAGGCTCCATACAAGGCTCCATAATAATTTAAACATAATTAAATTAAAGCGTGTAACAAGGAAATGAGACGATCTAGTTGTGGAATTTTAACCGAATTCGGCCCAGAACCTTATTTTTTACATAGTTTTTATATTATGAAAAGTTTAATATTTTCTGGTATACCTGAACCACACTTACAAATTGGTGGAAGTGGATTTTCAACGGTCAATTAGGCTACAGATCTTGTTAAAACGATAATTTAATAAAAAGCTACATGGTCTCAATATTAGAGGCTAACTAAATAATTGTATATTTATATATATATAATATATATTTTAATATTAAATTAATTCAATATTAAACCAATGCATTTCAATCGGGAGATTTTTTTCGACTTCAGAAGGGGGGCGGGCTGCGCAGTGCACGCTCTAGGATCATCTTGTTACAATGATAATTGAATAAAAGCTAGGCCTACATGTCTACTCATAATATTATAACTAAATCATTTTATATTTAAAAAAAAATATATAGGCCTATATAATATATATTTTAATATTTAATTAATTCAATATTAAACCAATGCATTTCAATCGGGAGATTTTTTTCGACTTCCGAAGGGCTGCTTAGTGCACGCTCTCGCCCCCCATATCGTTCTATTTCCCACAGTTTAGACTTGTAATTGATACGTTTCTTTTGTATTCAACGTGACTCCTTTCTTTTTTTTTTTCACTGTCTGGTGGCTAGGCCTAGGCTATAACGTCACTCTGAGAGATGTGCACGGACACATTTAACGATGCAGGGTTATTTGAAATAATTTTAAGTTATCATATGTGAGAGGTCATTCCTCCTCCTGAATGTGTATTGACAACACAGTCTCACTCCGAGAACGTATACCGACTGTTGGCAAGGGCACTTTAGCATCGTTCGCTGACGGGAAAAGTACCCTTCGGCGTCGTTTGCAGACGGAGAGGGGGTTCAATTCACTACAATGTGCCATCCCCGGCGATGATTGACGTTCAGACGTTCACTCCTGTAGGCCTATTAACCCGACTACGGCTCTAAGACGCTGTGAGCATCTTTCCTATTGGATAGTTTTTAGGATATTTATTTATTTATTTATTTATTTATTATATAGGCTACGGAGACCACCAGACTTCCTCGAAGCAACAAGAATGGTCTATTAAATTCAAGATGGGTGTGCGAGAATAGGGATATAGTGCCATACCGTCAATATGAATTTCATTCAGGCTGTTGGTCATGATACAGATCTTGTTATAACGATAATTGAATAAAAGCTATGGTCTACTTATAATATAACTAAATAATTGTATATTTCTCTCTATATATATATAATATTTATTTAAATATTTAATTAATTAAATACAACAACGGCTTTAAACATGTGACATGCCTACGTTTTTTTGGCCTTTTCTTTTCAATGGGCCTGCGTCAACGTCACGTGACCTAGGGTCCGCTGGTTAGGAAATAGACAGATATTCCAAGGTTTCCTTCAAAAGGCACCTTGAAATATGTTATTTACCGCAGTTTAGACTTGTAACTAATAAGTTACTTTTTTAATGAACTTTCCTCTGGTTTGTTACGTCACTCTGAGAGACGCGCATGGACAGATTTTATAGTGACACCGCCTATAACCTATTCTTGAAAGCAAAACACCAAGCTCATTGATTGATTTAACGAGGCAGGGTTATTTGAAACAATTAATTGAATATGTGTGAGAGGTCATTCCTCCTCCTGAGTGTGCTTCC
>OMPA01111570.1:0-11946 GCA_900312635.1 Pollachius virens
CAGGGCAAATGCATAATCCCTTCCACCTGGTTTCTAATCTTAGATTAGAGGTGACCAGCTCACACACTGATCTACACAGTGCAGTGAGTTAAAACACAGATGGCCAGACACCATTCCTAACAGATTATATTATTATATGTGAATCACTTCATCTGATCAGATAAGATAAACAGTCCCGGTTTAAAAGACATCCTCAGCAGTGTCTTGTGATTGGTTCATCGCTCTATCTGACAGTGTCTTACGTCAGACGGACGTCCCCTTTCCGTGTCTCTCCCTGCAATGTGACTGCTTTCATTCACATCACAGCCGTACAGTGATCTAAAACGTCACTCGTTCTTAAGCAGGAAAATTGCCTCTGCAGATTTCCCAGAATATCGACCCCTGTTTCCATTCACACATTTCCCTGCTGGGAATCCTCTGTAACTTTGCAGGGTAAGACTGCCTGTGTGAAATGGGCTACACACACAAGGTGATGCTTTCAACAACGGAGGAGTTCCACAGACCTCAACCTTTTTTGAATGCTATGTCTGATATAGTATTCAACAAAGACTCTCCAGGTCATCTGGGCCAGTACCCACAGAATAAGGGCCAGTACCCACAGATTACAGGGCCAGTACCCACAGATTACAGGGCCAATACCCACAGATTACAGGGCCAATACCCACAGATTACAGGGCCAGTACCCACAGATTACAGGGCCAATACCCACAGATTACAGGGCCAATACCCACAGATTACAGGGCCAATACCCACAGGTACAGGGCCAATACCCACAGATTACAGGGCCAATACCCACAGATTACAGGGCCAATACCCACAGATTACAGGGCCAA
This sequence comes from Pollachius virens, assembly GCA_900312635.1. NCBI lineage: Eukaryota > Metazoa > Chordata > Actinopteri > Gadiformes > Gadidae > Pollachius > Pollachius virens. The sequence goes on from OMPA01111570.1 coordinate 834, forward strand.
TACCCACAGGTACAGGGCCAATACCCACAGATTACAGGGCCAATACCCACAGGTACAGGGCCAATACCCACAGGTTAAGGGCCAATACCCACAGATTTAAGGGCCAATACCTGCAGATTAAAGGGCCAACACCCACAGATTAAATGGCCAATACACAGTTTCCAGGGCCAATACTCACAGATTCAAGGGCCAATCTGCACTGATTCCAGGGCCATGCCCCTGTAAGTGGGAATGCAGACCGGCTGCCCCTTGAGTGCTCTGAATGTCCTCCGAGGGGTCCCCATGTCAAATCTCCAAACCCTGTTTTATTCAGACAACGTCCAGATGGCTTCCAGAGAAGAACATGCCATACCACTGGGGCTGTAGTCATCCACAGAAAATCTTCTACAATTCAACCAACATCTAAGACCAATCGATTGGTCTAAAAACCTTATTAATAAAATATGTGTGTTATCTCGAAATTCATTTAATGTGCCACAGTGCATTCTACATCAGATAGCATATATATCAGTTTAGTGTATTTCGGAGGAAGTCAATGGGTTTCAGATCCTAATGTATGCACCAAGGCAGATGTTGCAGATAAACTCATCAGTTAAATGACTCAGGTCACGACATGGCTTAAAGAGTGCTGCCTCCAACAAAACGTGCCAAACAGTCAATATGTGAATTCAAATATGTAAGGCTGTTCATTGAATCTAACCTCTCTTTTAGCTTTAATATTAAACCTGTAAACGGGTAATGTTATCTTGCAAATTTCTGATCCATTACAAAAGTCTACAGAGGCTTTCAAGATGTTTCTACATTCTTTGATTTTCACAGATTTTCAAACAACTGTTTAACAAGCTGGTCAGGGGCTAATCAAAGCATGCTGAAACCACATCACTGTAAAAACAAGCACTCAAAACACTGGAAAATTATCTGGCAATTATCCACTGCCCTATTCTTAAAAAAAGATAAGATTTCAAGCTGGGATGACCGAATAAAATATGCAAACTTGTGGTTGGTATACAAAGTCCCCCATGACTCAGTTCCAGCACCACTTGAAGCCTTAATCAACGGAAGAACCAATGCTAATCACTATAGGCACTAGAGGGTCTATTGGTGGTTTTCAACCGATGGGTACGCTTCGGACCCAGCACGCCTCAGCCCAGTAGTGAGGGTACTGAATAGCCCAGCTCAGTTAAGGCCCATGTTTTCCACCTCCAACAGTAACCTTATGGTAGGGCGGGATTTAAGCCAGATGGTGATAGCCACGGCAGCTACGTAAACATTGTGACCTCATAGCAGCCCCACACAGTGAAGCCTGCTAATAAATCCAAGGAAAAAAAAGAACACGACACAATGAACAAAGAGCAACAATGTAGGTAATTAGTAAGTAAGTAAGTAAGTATTTTATTGTCTCTCTCACAAGAGAAATTTGCTTTGGGCAAAGAGAGAGCATCGGCGACACATACATAAAGATTTTACATAGACAAACATAAAAACATGAAACATGAAACACATTGCATTACCCAAACACATGGCCTCACCCCCACCTTGAAACCCATTATAAAAAACATAGTCTAGGCACTACCCAAGCGCGTACAAGTATCCATAAGGATTATGCACTGCCCACTAGTTATTGCACTATTTCCCAACCAGTTACTGCACTATTGCCTCACAAGTTATTGCACTGTTCCATCACGGAATGCTCCTCCATTAAGTAGCTTAATTGATAGCGGAACTAGGGAGAACTTTAATCTATTTAACCTACAAAATGGGAGCCGGTATCTTTTGTCCAGAGGCAACAGCTCATACTCCATGTTTAGGACATGGGTTGGGTCTGTGGCTATCTTAGAACCTTGCTTCCTAACTGTTTCCTCAAAAATCTCCTTTAAGGAGGATGGGGGCTGGGTCCCCATTATTTTCCCTGCCCTCCTAACAAGGTTCTGGAGTTGGCTCTTACGGTCAGGTTACCGAACCATGTTGTGATGCCGTAGCGTATTATGGACTCAATGGTAGCTCTGTAAAACAACATCATAATGTACTTATCCACACCATGGACCCTTGGTCTACGCAAAAATTATAGCCGCTGACAGATCTTTGAACAAACACTCCACATGAAAGCTCCACTGTAACTTGCAATCCAAAGTAATACCCAAGTATTTGAATTGAGTGACTTGCTTGACTACCTGTCCTTTAATGGACACAGGCTTATGATCACCCATGCCCCTGGGATCAAAGACCATCTCTTTTATCTTTGTCGCATTTAAAATAAGGTTGAGACCGTCACACCATGATACTATGCGCTGCACCTCTGTGTGATACACAGTTGTGTCTGAATGAGTATACAGAAGGCTCAATAGAGCCGTATCATCAGAAAGCTTAATTACGTAATGCTCACTGTGCTTACTTTTACAGCTATTAGTATACAATGAGAACTTACACATCCCTGTGGAGCTCCCATGTTGATCTCCTTTACACTAGAGAGAGTAGAATTGACCCTCACCTGTTGCTGCCTTCCAGTGAGGAAAGCAAAGTACCACTTAATAACAAAGGGGTTCACCTTTGTTAATCATATTAAAAGCTGAACTAAAATCAATGAACAATAGTCTGGCATAAGCCTTGGGGTTTTCAGTATGTTTTAGTACAAGATGAGTTGCTGTGTTCAGAGCATCATCAGTGCCCCTGCTGTTCTGATAGGCAAATTGGTAAGGATCCAGGAGATGTTTTACCGCATGCTTTAAAACGCCCAAAAACTATTATTATACGCTCAAAAACTTTCATTATTATCGAAGTCAGGGCCACAGGTCTAAAATCATTATTGTCCTTTGGACAAGGTTTCTTAGGGACTGGAATAATAATAGCTTTCTTCCAGCTTTTTGGAACTGTATAAGTGTCAACGGAAAGTTGAAAGAGAGGGCTCCAAGCTGGAGTTAACTCCTGGGGAAAAGATTTAAGGAGGAAGGCAGAGATGCCATCCAGACCACTAGCCTTTTTTATATGTAGCCCCCTGAAACCCCTGGCAATCTCCTCAGGGTTAATTACAATTAACCCTAGTCCAAGAAGGACATCAAACTTTCGCATCACATTTTCTTCAATAAACTAAGCTTTCGCCTTTGTCCAGAAATACCTTGCGGGTACTGTGTTTGTTTGCATAAAGAACCGACCCAAACCCTCTGGTAGAAATGTACCATATGTGAGGAGACAAGTGCCTTTAGCCCACCATCCTGGTCTGTCAGAGGTGGAAGAGGGTGGAATATAACTCCAAATCACATCAGGCAAAAAACACCTTCAGGAACCAAACAATGGATGATTAATGCATCCCAATGTTGCAAAAGAAATGTGTAGTGTAGGATGTTGTAAATGTAAAAAATAAAAATGTTGCGATGTTGGTCTATATATTTGGCCCTTCTGCCTTCAGTGTTTGAACGATTTATGTTTCCTTTTCAAATATTTAAACTGCATGTCCTGTTGTAGGAAAAACCTTTTCAACACCTTTGCTATGGACTACTGAAGAAAAATAGGGCGTATTTAAAAAACAAAACCTGTGTATTTATAGTTTGCACTGTCCCTTCTCTAAATAAACTAAACTAACTCCATTTTCAAACACTCCCATGTAATGGAGAGGTGGTTTAACAACAGCGCTCAGGACGCGTCCTTAAACACCCCAAACACACCTGGCATTGTTCTGCTAGACCAGGAGAGGGGCTTGTTATAGAGGTAGGCTGCTAATACGAGCTGAGCCTGGACCATGTTTATAATGCATCAGCAATTTAGGCCATTGGCATGAAATCACAGCTCTTATATCGGGCAGCCTGGGACATGTACAAATCTAGCTGTGACGAGGCTGCAGCCTGCAGGCTTACCAAAGAAGAGGTTTAGACAGCTGCCTAGGTATTGCTCAACCTCAGCCACCATGGCAGCCTGGCAGAGTACTGAAGATTAGTTAAGGGCTTGGTGATTACTCAGATCTTAATTTCAATAACGATTATGAAAACAAGATTATCTGGATAAAACGATGATGATTGTGCCTCATTCAGTTTTGCAATGATGCTCTGTTTTGTGTTATGAATCCAGGACACCGCTTTCCTTCCTTCCTTTATGAATCGCTGCAGTGATAAAGACAGATGGATTCAACCCTCCACCTCATATAGCCAGTGAATACCAGTGTATGCTCCGTAGCCTACTTCCATCAAAATATCCTATGTGTTTTGAGGACTATATAATAAGGATTATTATTAGTTCGATTTTTTATCAAAGTGTAAATTTTTGTAGCGATGGGGCAGTTCGCGGATATAGGGGATTATGATAAGTGGGTGGGCATTCTTTAATGCATCCATGTTTTGGGGACGTTATTTCTTTAAGGTGGTTTCCATGTTCGATAACTAAAAGTTGGCCAAACCCCTTTTTTGGAGAAACTTAGTATCCAATACGACTGTTGCAATATTCTGCACACATTCATGTTATCAAAAGCAACCTATATTAAGTTGCCGCAGTGCTAGTAAACATTGGCTGTAGCGCTGACTACTATCAAGATGGATGATCAATTAATCTGTTAATAATAACAGAAAGCGATAATTATTTGAGTTTACTGCTATGGATGGAATAAGAGTAGTGTGTGTGATGCACTGCAGGTTGAAGTGAACAAAAAAACGATCTGTTTGCAGCTGCAGATGTTGAAATGTCTGAAATAAAAATACTTTGAGTGCTATACTAATCAGATATGTTCAACGCTGCAAGCCCCAGCCCCCAAGCTTCTGTAATTTTGGAGAGCACATCCCCCAAGCTTTTTCGGGGTCACATAATGTCCCCTCTTTTGTGTATCTCCAGAGGTCACAGCACTCAAAGGCAGACTTATGTTTATCGGCTTGGTTTAATGAGTTTCTATATGGTGTGCTACCTAGGAGTCAACTTTTAGTTGAATAATGAGAGTTGGGAGGCCAGACGGTGTGACCAGATTAGTGCCATGGTCAAAGCTAACACTGAGGGTGTTTGGGGGGGCTACCCATTGTTTTTTGAGCATTTCATATGGAATGACTCCCTGTTTTTGCTTTTCTCTAAGCCTTCATCAAGTTTTCCATTCAATTTGAGTTTTCCGCCAAAGTGGTCATTCAACCCATAATGCTTTGTTTCGGTTCACTTCCGATAGTATGGTTGGATCAAGTACACAACAAAAGTGAACCGAACCAGAGATCACTTGGGGTGGAGCGAGACCCCTGTTTTCCAGCGGACGTTTTGTCCACACCAGAGCTCAAATGAGCATCACCAACAGAACCGTACGATTGGAGGAAAGGCTGCAAGCTTGGATTGAGACAGACCAAGCAGCTCAGTGTGAAAGCCCCTGTAGCCTATCACCACCAAGGGCTTCTTTTGATAGTGGTGAGCGAGTCGATGTAGAGCAGTAGGAGTCTGTAAATTCAGTAAGCCACATGCCAACACATATTCATTGACAAAAAAACTTGATTTTAATTGTTGTACGTTTTCTTATTGCAATGTTGTGATATTTTATTTAATGGCCTAATAATAATAGAAATATACAACCTAAAAAAAATACAGCAAATAAAACGTTTATTACTGGCCAAGATGGCCGTCAAGATTTATATTAACCCGGACAATTGACATTGTAGTCAGCCAATGGCTGGTAAATGCCAGCTGTCGGAAACCTTTGGCACCTCCACGGCGTGTGAGAGATATGAATGTGTATCAATGCAACACGGTCCTCAACTAAGAGAAATCCTCTTTGATAGAATTTTCTTGTTACCTGTTCATTTAGTATTTTATAGAAAAATTTGCATTAGGCCATAACAATTCAATTTAATGTTAACGGCAACACTTTTGTACCCCATTGGGAAAGAAAGATGTTCAAACACTATCTATACCCATCTTCCCTATTCCCCTTGATTCCCTCTCCAAATCCTTTCCTTGTGTAGCTGTCCCTGAATCACAGTCTGGACGCCGTTCACAACCGATACTAAAGTCAAGCATAGAGACTCCAAACTTCAAACTTCCAGATTTGTGTATGAGCATCACATTGTAAGCATTTAAAGGCTACTGTGGATTGAGAAGTCATTTAGAATCAGTTGGTGCATACAGGAAATTAAATATGCATGCATAATAAGTCAAGGCAAATTGAAAATGTCTCACACACAAATCCCCATGGACAGTTACACACTCCAAAATGTACCATTAAAACACTTGTGAGCCGAGTTTTCAAATCATTAATAGTGATGAGTTCCTGCAGTTTAAGTGTTTTTTGAAGACTGTTCCAGGAGGAGGAAGCAGACTACATGAAGGCCCTCTTCCCTAACTCAGTGCGAGTTCTGAGGACTGAGGTAGATAGAAAGAGCGCAAACTGTATGATTTGATTTAAAAGTGAGGTACATGAAGAGGTATGAAGGTATGGGGTCAGAACAGTCTCATTAATAATGAATGCACAGAGAAGGATTCACAAATGTATTTTGTGATTTATATATAAATGACTCTCTTCTCACAAATACATTTCAATGCACACACGAATGGATATCGGTATGTATAAATGTAAAATAAATCCATAAACAAAAATAAGGATCACAAATTTCTGATACACACACAAATGTGGCTTGTTTGAAATAAATTTAATATAAATCCATAAATATATGAATTAAAAAAATATTTGCAATTTTCATCTAAAATGTATTTGGATGTTGTTACATTTATATACAAACTGTTAAACTTGAATTTACAAGATGCTTTTCATTTGTGAACTTGTTTGCATTTGTGTGTGAACTGGTCTGCATTTATATGTGGATTTTTGAGACTCTCCTGACGTGACTGGATTCACGAATGCTTTTTTTTCAACAAGAAACACTCTGTAACTATTCAGATGCCTCCCTCGTTTTCAGCCAATCTCATTTTTGCAGTCCCGAACTCTGAAGAATAAGTTCCGCCTCCGAGCCTCCCGGTTCCCTCGGTCAGATAGACCTCTGAAGAATAAGTCCCGCCTCTAAGGCAGTCGAAGGCGAAACTAGATGGAAAAAGTGTGTAGTTCAAAACGTGACGCAGCTTTTACTTCTTCGCCACCTACAGAGTTTGTTATGTACGATTATTCAAAAAACCCATGTTATTCCCACAGACATTTGACCTAGGGAACTGGAGCCTCGCGGGCAGGACTTATTCTTCAGAGGTCTATGTCTATGGGAAATAACATTGGGTTTTTGAATGATCGTACATAACAAACTCTGTAGGTGGCGAAGAAGTAAAAGCTGCGTCACGTTTTGAACTACACATTTTTGCCATCTAGTTTCGACTGGGTTTTTGGATTGTAGGTGCCGTTAAAGTAGCATTAATAATCGTTTATTACATTCACGGCACCGACAATCCAAAAACCCAGTCGAAACCGAGGGAGGCATCTGATTGGCTACAGAGAGTTCCTTGTTGAAAAAAATCCAATCGTGAATCCAGCAGCGTCACGAGTCTCAAAAATCCACATATAAATACAGACCAGTTCACACACAAATGCAAACAAGTTCACAAATGAAAGCGACTTGTAAATTCAGGTTTAACAGTTTGTTTATAAATGTAACAAAATCCAAATACATTTTTTATGAAAATTGCAAATATTTTTTTTAATTCATATATTTATGGATTTATATAACATTGATTTTAAACAAGACACATTTGTGTGTTGATCAGAAATGTGTTTGTGAAACCTATTTTTGTTTATGGATTCATTTTACATTTATACATACCGATATCCATTTGTGTGTGAAATGTATTTCTGAGAAGAGAGTCATTTATGTATAGATCACAAAATATATATATATATTTGTGAATCCTTCTCTGTGCATACATTATTAATGAGACTGTTCTGACCCCATACAGAACTGTTAATAAGGGGGCTAAGCACAAAGGGTTAGACTACCTACTGTAATCATTAGTTATATTATTATTCCGCCAGAATGACTTACACAGCAAAAACTGGTGTGTCCCTTTTTATGAAAATTACACTGATTGGGCCAAAGGTGGCGCTATAGCAATTGTCCAAAAACACAAAATTTGAACAAGCATATCCCTTGACCCCTTTGACTTACCGTCATGGGTAACCCTTCCTTTTACAGTCCCCTAATTACTAGGTATTTGCCAAGCCCCCAGAACAGTGCATACTTCCGCAATCCACCAGTGCTCAGCGGCCAAGCCTGGTATTGCAGCTGTTTAAGCGGGCTGTGGACGGGTCCCTCGATTCAAGGGGCCCAGAAGTAGATATCTCCGTTCACCCCAATACAAGTGGGGAACAGGAATGTGTCGCCGCAAAAAATGTCTGGATATCAAGGGCTCATAATTATCTTCATGCCATGTACTAAAAAAATGTAAGTTTTCTCTTTTCGAAACGCCACCTCAAGCGTTTTATTCGCCGTTTTATGTTATTTTTTGCTGGAGAAGGAGGGGTGGGCAGCTGAAAGGAGTCGTAGTGAAAGAAATGTTGTTTCGGCTCGGCATTCGAGAGGGCCTACGGCTCCGTTAACTTCTCGTGTCCGAGGTTTTTCCTTTTACTTAACAAGATTGACGTTGATGGTTTTTAATCACTGTGGGGACTTTTTATCACTAAAAGTGTTTTAGTGAAAGGGATTTTTAGACTAGTTCAGCTGCTGCTCAATGACTCACGTTCCTCTGCTTGCGATCATTGCGATTCACTATGTATTGATCCATTTATTCAAAATATCCAAAGACAAAGAACGGGTGCATTACGGTATCATTTTCATAATATTGTTGATAGCCTAATAAACATTTCAGTAGCGTTAGTATTTAATTTTTCATTTGCTTGTTTAGCTGTGTGACAGTTAACAATGTTGGTGCATTACAATTATTTATGTGGGTAGGCTACTCCACCCTCATTGCTGATCGATATGTAACCATTTATTTATGTATCAATTTTTGATTGCATTTTTTTTTATAAATAGTTGGAAGGAATCTGTTTCTTAAGCAAAAACATTGAACTGTATTTTTTCTAGGCCTAGATACATTTACTATGTTGATGGTGTTATATGGAGCAATCTTTCATATTTATGAAGTAAACTTATACTTCCATGGTCGGTAAACAATGCGACTGCGATCGCTCAGACCTCTCGCTTATGATGCTATAATGCTAACAATGCTAGAAAACAATAAATATTTCTGTATCTGGTACGTCATGAACTAGGGCGTGGCTAGGCTCCCATGATGCGGAAGCAAATCTCTCCTTGTTGCCCTGCGACGAGCAGTTTTCATAGGAATGAATGGGCGCCATTTTGGAATCCGCTGTCCATTCTATAATATGTCCATGGTATTTACCCGGGAAATAAATGGTCAATCATAGTTTATTACTGGGTAATTACCACTGGTAATAAGAAGGTAAATACAGAGGAATTACAGCTAAATAACTAAATAAAACCTCCACTATTACCCATCAATTTAACTAAGTACCGTGTAGTTGTAACTGTTTTAGGTTGGTAATAACTCAGATATTATTGTGTACTGCCTAGGAAATTAGGCAACCAATTCTTAGAAACACCTATTAATTCAAGTTACAATTGTAGTTATCCAAGGTTTATGTTGGTAACAGCCCAAGTTTAATGTACTATCTAGAAATTAGCACAGTACTTTCCAATCAATTATTTTTTCTTACAGAGCTATTATTCATAGCTATACCCATTTAGAAAGGGTTTCTTCGATTTACCTTAGAATCTATGGAATTACTTACCTGGTAATAACCTCTGCAGGAACCATTTTCCGCTAGTGCCATGGTTTATCTTCTTAAATACTGGGTACAAACTTGTTTGTTTCCATGGTATTACCACTTTATTACCATATAATTTTTAATGGATACATTCCATTGTCCATGCAGTAAACTGGAACTTGTACCATGTACGTTCTGCAACGTTACTAAGTAAAACATGACAATTTACCCAGTGAGTAAGCTGAAACTGTACTGTAAAAGGAAACCTTGTTTGTTTCAATGGTATTACCAGGTTCTTACCATATAATTTGTAATAGATACATTCCATTGTCCATGCAGTAAACTGGAACTTGTATGTTCTGCAACGTTACTAAGTAAAACATGACAATTTACCCAGTTAGTAAGCTGAAACTGTACTGTAAAAGGAAGCCTCGTTTGTTTCCATGGTATTACCAGGTTCTTACCATATCATTTGCAAAAGATTATTCCCTTTACCATGCAATCAACACAAACTTGTTCCATGTATGTTCTGCAACGTTACTAAGTAAAACATGACAATTTACCCAGTAAGTAAGCTGAAACTGTACTGTTAAAGGAAGCCTTGTTTGTTTCCATGGTATTACCAGGTTCTTACCATATCATTTGTAATAGATTATTCCATTTTCTATGCAATCAACACAAACTTGTACCATATATTTTCTGCAACGTCGTTCACCAGTAGTTAAGCACTTTAATTTTAGTTATAAAACCCCAAACCACTGTTGATGAAAGGCATATTAAAATTAAACAAAATCAAAGGCTTACCTTTCAAACAATGCATATCTGACAAACAGGCACTGAACACTGAAAATATCAGACAAAAAAAAGAGCTGTCCACATCACCTCAATTCAAATGTTCAAATGTTACTGATGGTGTTTTGATAAAACACATGACTGGCAAGTGACCAAAATGCAGGCTGCTTCAACCTCTACAATTTGAATAAGTGGCGAATGCCATGCAGCAATCACAAAAAAAATAAATCACACAAATATATTGCAGTAAAGTTAATCAGAATGCAGTTAATAGTTTAATATTCGACAAAAATCGACTAAACTATATTTGAAACTATTAATTGCATCCTGTTTAACAATAATAAGTGTTATCTGTTGACAATCAGAATGACAAAATGTATTTTTTTTTAATATATGATTTATTTCCTGAAACAATTCCATGGTAACGTCTCTGCCACCAGTCTGTGAGTGTAATTTGTAGACGGTCCCTAAAACAGGTAGCAGCCAGAACTAGGGTTGGATTTAGTGATTCGTTTCCGCGAACCAGTTCGCGTCATTCAGTTCGCCAAGAGGAGTCGTTCGCGAATCGTTCGTTCGTTCGTTCAGTCGAGTTTCCGGTAGCAGTGAATCGAATCATACACGGTTCTCTGAGTCAGTCAGACTCTGCCC
>OMPA01111576.1:0-10378 GCA_900312635.1 Pollachius virens
CGTGTGTGATATACTTGTCACTGCCAGCAACCATTTCAATGCGTCTGAACGTCAATGATTCAATTCAATTCTATCAAGCAGAGACAGCTTTTCATTGGCGCAAGAAAATTCGCCCTGACACTGGTGCACACTGGTCGCACCAGTGTGCGCCCCAGGCCAATGGTATCGCTTTTCTTTTTTGTTATCACCACATCATTGGACAATTCAGCGGATCAATCAAATAGGCCACCTCCCTCAGCAGTATTCGCCCACCACAACTACATGGAGAGAAGAGATAGATCGCTAACTAGCAGAGAGTTGTAAGCACTTTCCACCCTTTTCAGTGGAGGAATTGGACTCCCCAAGCAATGTTATACTTAAAAGGAGCAAGTAAGTTACATATTAATTAAGTCTTTCGGCCTGTAGCATACAAACAAAATGAAGCAACTGTCCCATATTTCTAACTGCATTTGAAGTAGACATTGAGACTCACAAAAAATGGACGCTATAAGACAGTGATCATGATTTGTCTCAATATCAGAATAACAACAATGGGTCAAATAGCAATGGCTGCTGGAATGGCCCCAAAGTAGGTCTGTATATGCAGTGTAAGCTTGTCCAGGCCCTGCAAGTCAGGATGTAGGCTATGAATCGGAATGAATAGTAGGTATATAGTGGCCATCCCCAAAATGCACCAGAATACAGGAAATCAAATCTATTAAATTCCATTTTTTTATGGGGGGGGGGGGGACCCCAGACCCCAGACCCCAGACCCCCTGTCTATTACTGTGCCCCACCAACATTTTTAATCACTAGCCGCCACTGTATATAAGTATGTATGTATGCATGTATTTATGTATGCATGCATGTGTTTGATCAAAAACGTTCCATGGGTGTGCACCTCTGCCTTTTAGCAGTTCAATATCGAGCCACAAACCAATATTTAAAACAATCAAATAGAATTCGACAACATGTTTTCTTGACAACACGAAAACCAAGTGCTCAAGGCACCAATAATGTAACAAATGGAAGTAATGAATGTATCTAATAGTTGTTGGTAGCTGTGGTATAGACAAAATAAACCACTCAGGGGGTGTGCCGTTATTATAAAAAGAATGAACTTCTACTACGTTGTAGAACATTTTTCAATAATGAACTACTTTGTAATTGAAATGTTGGTTTCCTTTGCGCAGGTGGCCCTACGCCCAGACGGCCGGCGTAATGAAGGACATGGGCTGCACGCACGTGAACAAGAACGTTGGGGAGGCCCACGTGGACGTGAAGAACAAGCTGGTCACCAGCAGCGCATTCATGTGCAACGCTGCCTTCCACGAGGTGTTCGACGGCATCGGTGTCATGGTCTCAGAGCTGCTGAAACTGGCATAGGAAAAGGGCTTTGTGTTTTGAGATTTTTGTGTACTCTTTGTTGTTTGAGTACTGCTAAATGCCCTAAATGTAAATGTAAATTGACATTGTTTTGTTTTTACGTTGTATGATTTGAACTCAAATGAATCTTTCTGTACCATCCTCAGATGAAATTTCATTTCTGTCATATTGGTTGAATCTGTTGATTCAACCAATATGTAATAAACTATTTGAAATAAGGTGCCGTACTCTATGTGTCTTATTGATTTATGGCAATGTGTAATTTCACTGATTAAAAGTTATACTAGAAACTTTAAGCCAAGGCTGCCTAAAAGGTCAGTTGTGACCTCTCCAGTTCAGTCAGAAAGGTCTACCAGAAAAGTCTGTGTGCTGTGCTTAAAACAAATAGAATTAGTGGACCACTGATTCTAACTTAACCTAAACACTACATTATTTTATGAAATATTTTTACTGAAACGTTTTTGGCTTTGTTTAAGCATATATATATATATATTATGAATCTTGCCAATAGTAAAGTAAACTACAATAGAAATCTGCAAAATAATATATTTCAGTGGTACAAATATGGAGGCACAATGGAACATTTAATCGTTGAAATCTTTAAACATTATTGACCTCCATTGTCGACAATATTGATAATCTGTCGGGCCATAGAGTAAAGGTCCGCCCACACTCCCATGAGCGGCATTTAGAAAGGATTCAGATTATTAAAATGATACTTTTGTACCTTTTGTTTTGAATATAATAAATTATCTCTGCCATTCATTTTCTGAGAAACAACTGTTGAGTTTAATTAGAAGGTACATTATTCTCGTGTGGAGCGTCTGAACCAAGCAAGGGAATACTATACTGAGGCAGTGAAATACACACTGAATATGGGACATAATTAGAGGTTTAGAAGGCTGTTGTTGAATGATTCATAAAGTAGGTCATAAGATATGTCAGGGTTGGAGCAGGTGGGTTGAGAGTGATGAGTGAACATAATACTTTGGACCGCTTCAAGTTGTTTATATTGTTGAACTGTAATTAACTGCAACATCATAGCTTTGGCTGTAGAGTTTTGTAAATGGAAGTGCCCTATACATGGCAGGATGATCAAGTGGTGAAGGTGTTGTCAAACTACTGAACGAGCTTTCAGTCGGAACAACCCCCAAAGTCCTGAGGTGCGCCAAGTCGACAAACAAATAACAATGACGTCAATATCACTATTATTACATGGCGCTTTCTGATCAATTAAGTAGCGTTGGGCAGGGGGCGTGTTAAAGGTGACATGTTATACCACCAGGTGTGAGTGTGATTAGCTGTTTCTAGCCGTTTTGAATATCACAAGTGGGCGTGTCCACCTAGATGTATTCTTAGAGTTCTTAGAGTGTATGACGGATAGATGAGTAACGTTTGCTACAGTCCACTGGGAAGGCTGGTAGACTGGCACACATCTTGGTGGACACGCCCACTTGTGATGTCAGAAGAGGCCGATTTTTAAAACGGCTTGTAATGGCTAATCACACTCACACCTGGTGGTATAATATTCCCGTCTTCAAAAAGCTCAGAGTTTCCAGGAGTTTCGGAAGTTGGGACCTTAAGCTCGGAGGAAAGTGCTTTGAACACTCTTTTGGGTCTGAGATTTCCCGTGCGGAAGTAAAGCTACCCGAGTACTCCTTGTTCACGTCCCAACAATAGCTGCCCATTACGCTGTTATTACACTGATAGACTAAACTTGCTGCTGAACTTGCAGCAAGCACTAAGAGGCGAACACCCATTCTAACATTTGCATTACGATACATTATAGCCTATAATTATAAACATCCCCTGATCCATTGTCTCTCATGTTCAACCATCGCAAGCAATTCTAATAACTGATTCATCGGATTCAGCAAAGAAGCGCAAAGAGGCCCCCCCCGCGGGCATCCATACTTGTTTCCTGAACACTCTTATTTCTGAAGTAGGAAGTTTTATGTAAAGACACTTAAGAGCTTCCAAGTGTTTTTAAGGCGGCATATGTCACTTTTAAGCCCACACATGGCTTACAAAAGCGTGTGTGCGATTTACAAAAGCACAGTGCGTTTTATAATTGTTTTTGTCTCATGTCACCTCGTGTGCTCCAACAGGTGTTTGTCAAGGTGTTGTAAAACAGGTGTGTGGTCAAAAATAACAAGGTTATGATTATCCCAGCTGAAAAGGATTCAATTTGTTGGTTCGGACCCCAACCTGTTAATTAATGACATGTATATGAAGAAGAATTATTGTACACTTTCATCTATGGATGAAAGTGGAAAATAACAATACAGTTTACTCCTGCTTAGGGCTCATATGGAAACAATGCACACTGCAGGCCTGGGTATGACTTTCTTTTTATTTGACAGTAATATAAATACCGATAGATGAATAAATGTAGATGAACACACCACATAGGTTAAGATAAGTCAAATCATTGTTCACAGGGCATGAGCATCACAGCAAATGCAATTTAAGGTGGTCGTTTCATAGACGTAAACGTCATACCATAACAGTGTATGAGTTTTAAATATGTGTAAATATTCAGTTACAGGTAGAAAAGGAAAAGGTTTCAGCTGGAGAAATGATTGAACTGGTCTGTTCCACTGGCCAACACCACTGCGTTGAACTTCCTGGGTCGGTCAGGGTCCTATCAGAGGCGGGGTCAAAGACAGAGTCAGCCCCTCACAATGATAGACACAAAGACGAGCAGACGGCATTACCCATGTGCACGAGCATGACCTCATCATTGACATCGCAGCGGAACGGCTCACTGTACTCACATTGATGGGGTAGGCACAGGTTGGGACGTAACGGATCACCAGACCACAGCGCCGCCTCTGGGACATGTTGGGGTCACTGGCGTGAACCAGGAATCCGTCATGGATCTACACGAGTCGCCACAGAACCGTGAATATATAACACAGGCTGAAAATCATGTCTTCATTTTGAGACTGCACCAATTCCAAATGAGAGGCCGGATGTGCCGTATTTCATTGTTTATCTCTCACACATACACGTGTGAAATGCTCTCAGGTACACAGAAAATCCTTTCACGTTGTATGGTATAATATGTAGCTTACTGCTAAGTAATTTTTGTAGCATGTGTGATAATTGTTATATGAACAGACTTTCGTGAGTATATGTGAGCAATTCCTCCGTGTTTATAAGAGAGCGGTAAAGTTAGACTGGGTAGCCTCGCTCATTCTGCCGGCGATTTGAATTCGCCTTGCAGAAGGGTCTGGAGAAGAGCAAGAACATTTCTTTCTGCTTCTGATACGTTTTAGCGGGAGCCAATCACCAAGCTGGCTTCTCCCACCCCTGGCGCGCTATTGGCTGGTTTAAAACAATGACGACAGGGAAGCGGCGACAAGCAGCCAATTGGGTACAGAGTCAGTTGAACTCGGCCCGATGATCACACCTCTTGAGCTGAAGAAAATGACCGCAGCTTCCCCAGACCAACGTGTGATCTACGATTGAGCTTGGTTTGGCAATAGCCAGGCTAAGGTAAAGTATGAAATACAGCCAAGGCCTCTCATACAACAACAAACTCTCATCACTTACAGACATCTGTCCGGCCAACAGAGGACAGAGGACAGCCTTCCCGCTGTCCACCAGGTCCTCAGGGATCTCCTGGTTGACCGACAGCATGTTGCCGTGGTGCTTAGCTAGCTCATGTGGTAGCATGCCGCTGCGGTGGCTCCCTATAAGGGCAACGAGGTGGCACTGGTATAAACATTATTTTTTATTTAAGAATGAAAAAGAAAGAATGAAAATAATGAATGAAAGATTGATACAATGACAGAATGAAAGAACGAAGGCACGAGAAAGAAGAAGAAAGATAGAGGAAGAAGAATGAAGGATACGAGAAGAAGATAGAGTTTTGATGTGCCAATGGGCCCTATAGATCTAGCACATTAGAACCAAGACAGAACAAGGCCAAAAAACACGGCGAGTGATAGAAGAGGGTCAGAAGAGACCGATCGAAAGCGGCGTTACCTGGTATAACCTTCAGCGCTCCGTTATCCTCCAGCGAGTCGTCCAGGGCCAGCCACACAGAGAGCACCGGTCCTCCATCGATGCCCCAGTACCTGTACCCACAAAACACACCCAAAACCCAGTTACCCAACCACGATCCCACCGTGCCTTGTGGAAGCCAGACCCCGTCCTGGATGTAGAGTGTACCTCATGTCTTGATGCCAGGCCACATAGGGGAGCTGGTCTCCTGGGACGGTCCCATCAGCCCGACCCGTCGTAGCAGCGCCGGGGCCGGATGTCGGGTATTTACAGATGAAGCGGGAGTCAAGCAGTAGGGCATCGGGGCCCACGATGGACTTGATGACCTCCAGTAGCCGGGGGTTCTTGGCCAGAGCCATCACCCACTGGTACTGCAGGTGGACATTGTGAAGGCTGTACTGGGTGTACTCCTTACCTGCGCGGTAAGGAAGGCGTCGGGTTGCGTCAGTGTTAGTGCATGAATCACCTGAGGTAGTAGCGGTTAGGCTCTGGTTGTCGGTTCTGTGGCGTTTGTAAGGTAATGTATGAATTGGCTGCACACACAGTTAAGGCAGCCATGCAAACACACAAACACGCACAAACACGCACACACACACACACGCACGCACGCACGCACGCACACACACACACACACACACACACACATACACACTCCCACTCCTACATCAGTCCTTCTTGTGGTAAGCCTACTCACCAAACTCCTCCTCTAGGGCAGAGAAAGCCTGCCTGGCGTCCGACAGCTCCGCAGGGCTCAACACAGGCAGCCCTGAGACGTACCCCTGCTGGTTGTAGGCGTCCTGTAGCTTTTGTGCACTCATCTCTGCTTCTGCTGTTCTTGCTCCTGTATTCAACTAGAAACAGCGACCCCTTCGTTAGCATTCACTGCTGCTAAATAGAATCTGTTACTTGCTTATTGAATCTGCTTTGTACGCACGACCGGGAGGACGTGCCAGTGGAGTCTTTTTCTTATAAAGCGCGCATGCAGGGTTTTTTTTTGTACGGGGCAATTGAAACAAACGCTTTATGGGAAAGCTGACAAATTGCAAATGAACAAGCATGTTGTGAGACTATAGACACATATCGAAAGTCATTTGAACCTGTATTGTAGGCTATAGGGCTAGGGCATGGTTGGGTACATAGGTCTATATGTTCCCCCTATTGTGTCGAACTTTTGACCAAATTATTTCTATGTAAAGAGGAGTTCTGCTGCCTGACCGTCCCCAGGGAAGGCCATCATCACTACTGCACATACAGGACTCTATACCGGTGATCATGGCTTAGGTTCCCCGCATCAGATAGCCGAAAATCTGTTGATTGTACAATAGCCAGTGGTCGAGTTGTAAAAAAAAGCCAGGGGGGATGGTTTTAACTTTTAGGGACAGATCATTTGTTGATGACAGCGCATATGGTGGGAGACCAACGGTGTGATAATTATTATTATTATTATTATTATTATTATTATTATTATTATTATTATTATTATTATTATAATTTTATATATTTTATCCCCAAAAACGCAGCTGATCGGACGCATCACACGATTCGGAGGCATGCATCACATTTAAGGATTTTAAAAAATGTTTCTTATTCTATTTTTTCAAAAATGCATTCGGCAGAGAAGGGAGACTAGCGTTGCTCACGGGTTGGAATGAAAGATGAGATGCAGAGACAGCTTTGCGCTACCAGTGTCTGTCTGGTACGGTGTGGAATGAGAGCTCGTTAAGGCACTATTGCGCAAGTACGCAGGCGCGCCGCTAGCGTGCCTGCGTATTTGCGCAATAGCATACTGCCCGAGAATGCAGTGTCGCTGTCAAATCTGTCCCTGGGAAAAGCAACGGTGCGCCGAATTGAAAAAGGAAACCGCTATAATGAAATAGCGGTAATATTTCCACATTAATTGATAACATAACAGGGGATGGGAAGGCGGGATGGCTGTTTCAGAAGGGGGATGATTTTGATCATTTTAATTCCAAAGGGGGATGCCATCCCCCCTCATCTCGAGTGCTGGTTGTCTGTTAATTAACTGCTAGCTAATGTTTAACACTGCATTAACCATCAACAAAGATAGCTAGGGTAAGACGTTACACACTGTTAACTACTATTTCTAAGTGCCAGGACATACAACATACAATAAGTGCAAACATTAAGTACCACGACGTACAACGTTCAATGAGTGCGTACCTTAAGAACCAGACTCATAATAAAAATAAACCATAAGTATAACTAGATCAAGTCAAACCAAGATAACGACGACAGGGCAGACCACAGCCTCTGCATGAGGAAACGTAACATGCTGTGGTCGGCTTTGAGCTAAAAACACAGTTTGATGTTAAACGAGATAGCAGAGCGACACACATGCATGCACCTCATGTTAACCTTTAGCTCAGAAGCCTTCGATTCTGCCGCTTGCCTTTGATTGCGTGGGCTTTTGGTGCAAACATCTGACCAGTTAACATTAAAAACATGTAATATCACAGACAAACTGACCTGGATTTGACGTTATCTACTGTTAACTCTCGGGGTCAACTCTAACAGCATCCTACCCTAGCTATCTTTGTTGTATACGGGGAAGGGGTTAACCTAGTTATGGTTAGTGCTTGGCACTTGGTTCTACCAACACTGTACCCACAGAGATATAGTGTTGTTTCTCTTTCTTCTGACAAACTGACTTATTGTAAGTCACTCTGGGTAAGAGTGTCTGCTTAGCGCCCTGAGTGTAGATGTACATTTAAGAGTGCATGGAAATGAGTTTGTTAACTAGCAGTCTGCCATTCTGCTCCTTAAGTAGGGCTATTTCTGACTGGGGTTTGGTTAATGTTTAGTCAACCTGAGTGCAGAAAGCAGCAACACCGACCTGCCCTGATCTGAGCCATCAGACCAGCACAGCCTGCTTCTTTGAGCTGCAGGATCTGCTGCAGAGCAAGAGAGAAAGCAAAATTCTGGAGATGGTCTCTACTACAAAAGGATGGCACGACATCGCTCTCTGGGTTCCATTCCTGAGTCCGAAATAACGCTTTTATCCAAAGCCACTTACAGTAAGTCAGTTTGTCAGAAGAAAGAGAAACAACAATACATCTCTGTCGGTACAGTAAGGATGTTCATAGAACCAAGTGCCAAGCACTGACCATCACTAGGTTAACCCATTCCCCGTATACAACACAGATGGTTGGCTGGTAACCTGGAGGTTGCTAGTTGGATCCCGGCTCCTCCTAGCTGAGTGTGGAGGTGTCTCTGAGCGAGACGCCTCACCCTGACTGCTCCTGACCAGCTGGCTGTCGTCCTGAAGGGGTCGACTCCGCCGTCGGGGTGGGAATGTGTTCATGATTGGGTGAATGGGTGTCTGAATGTGTGAACGTGTGTATGATTGGGTGATTGTGTTTATGATTAGCTGAATGTGTTTATGAATGGGTGAATGTGTGCATAAATGGGTGACTATATGTATGAATGGGTGAATGTTAGGCGATAATTAAAAATAAAGCGCTTTGAGTGGCCACTGGTTAGAAAAGCGGGGTATAAACGCCGCCCATATACCATCTACTGCTAATAGAAGAGCAGCAGATTTCTGAACTGTTATGATTGGCTGTCCCCTCAGAGAGCTCAGCTGCAGTGTTCTGATTGGCTGTCCCCTCAGAGAGCTCAGGTTCTGATTGGCTACTGGTAGGAGCCTCCAGTCCACTGGGTCTACTGGGAGGAGCCTCCAGTCCACTGGGTCTACTGGGAGGAGCCTCCAGTCCACTGGGTCTACTGGGAGGAGCCTCCAGTCGACTGGGTCTACTGGGAGGTCACCCTCCGGTCCCACTGGGTCTACTGGGAGGTCAGCCTCCAGTCCCACTGGGTCTACTGGGAGGTCAGCCTTCTGGTCCACTGGATCTACTGGGAGCTCAGCTTTCCGGTACACTGGGAGGGTACACATCTATAGGTCTGAGTAGATCTGAGTAGGCCGCATCTATAGGTCTGAGTAGGCCTGAGTAGGCCTCGTCTATAGGTCTGAGTAGGCCTCGTCTATAGGTCTGAGTAGGCCTCGTCTATAGGTCTGAGTAGGCCTCATCTATAGGTCTGAGTAGGCCTCGTCTATAGGTCTGAGTAGGCCTGAGTAGGCCTCGTCTATAGGTCTGAGTAGGTCTGAGTAGGCCTCGTCTATAGGTCTGAGTAGGTCTGAGTAGGCCTCGTCTATAGGTCTGAGTAGGTCTGAGTAGGCCTCGTCTATAGGTCTGAGTAGGCCTCGTCTATAGGTCTGAGTAGGCCTCGTCTATAGGTCTGAGTAGGTCTGAGTAGGCCTCGTCTATAGGTCTGAGTAGGTCTGAGTAGGCCTCGTCTATAGGTCTGAGTAGGTCTGAGTAGGGCTCGTCTATAGGTCTGAGTAGGCCTCGTCTATAGGTCTGAGTAGGTCTGAGTAGGCCTCGTCTATAGGTCTGAGTAGGCCTCGTCTATAGGTCTGAGTAGGTCTGAGTAGGCCTCGTCTATAGGTCTGAGTAGGCCTCGTCTATAGGTCTGAGTAGGCCTCGTCTATAGGTCTGAGTAGGTCTGAGTAGGCCTCGTCTATAGGTCTGAGTAGGCCTCATCTATATGTCTGAGTAGGCCTCATCTATAGGTCTGAGTAGGTCTGAGTAGGCCTCGTCTATAGGTCTGAGTAGGCCTCGTCTATAGGTCTGAGTAGGCCTCGTCTATAGGTCTGAGTAGGTCTGAGTAGGCCTCGTCTATAGGTCTGAGTAGGCCTCGTCTATAGGTCTGAGTAGGCCTCATCTATATGTCTGAGTAGGCCTCATCTATAGGTCTGAGTAGGTCTGAGTAGGCCTCATCTATAGGTCTGAGTAGGCCTCATCTATAGGTCTGAGTAGGCCTCATCTATAGGTCTGAGTAGGCCGCAGTGTTTCCCCCAGCACTGTATGGTCAGGGCAGCCGCCTTAACAACAATAGGGCCCCGCCTTGACTACCAATGTATCAAAAAATAAAAATAATAATATATATATATATATATATATATATATTTTTTTATTTATTA
>OMPA01111578.1:0-13455 GCA_900312635.1 Pollachius virens
CTGCTGTGCACATAATGGAATGCAAAGCACGTGTGACAATAATTCCCATTCTCTCGTCCACACACACACACACACACACACACACACACACACACACACACACACACACACACACACACACACACACACACTTTGTCTGAATCACTATACAACTTTTTTTGAAAGCTTTACACTGCATCTTGTATATAAGTGGCATACGTTAACAAATGAGTAACGTGAACCCAGCAATAAACGGACACAAATGGTCAAATAGCACAATAAATAATAGCACACAAAGTCAGGCAGGTTAAAGGACAATTCCGGTATTTTGAACTTTGAGGCCCCTTTATGGTTTGTTTACAGTGAAATGTAGTGGTTGACACCGAAGTTTTGACTATTGGTCCTGTCTCGGGTATTGGCTAATTTAGAATCGCCCCTGCCTGCTTCACAATGGCTAGCTACGTGCATGCATAAACCTGTCCTAAAAACAACCCTAAACCTTCGTTTTTTCAGAAATGTGCAACTCACCGAGTTGTTAGTGGTGTTCGTTGATGTTCCAAATCAAGTATCGTAGCGAAATACAGTGTACATGTGCTGACTGACACTGAGCATGTCCGGTGTTACACCGAATTCTGCGACCCACCGAAAAGTGTGACCCCAGGGGGCGCTGTTGCACATTTTCTGCAACATGCACGTGTGCGTTATAACAAAAACATAAATAAAACATAAGATCTCCCCCCACCGGTGGGTCTTTCTTTTCTTGATACTAATATTAATTCTAAACAGCATTTTACGAAGTAGCCTATAATAGGAAATGCTCAAAGGTAAATCAGCGTAATTTAACACTGAGAAATCAAATCAAATGTATTTATTAAGCACCTTTAATAAAAAGGTAAGGGGTTGGGGGGAGATTTTATGTTTTATTTATGTTTTTGTCATGCCTGTCTACGCTTGAAACTCGTGCATATTGCAGAAAATATGCAACAGCGCCCTCTGGGGTCACACTTTTCGGTGGGTCGCAGAATTCGGTGTAACACCGGCATGTCTGTGGACTCCGCGACGTTCGCGCCCATTATTCAGGATGCATAAATTGGCCTTAAAGCTTTAAATCAATGACAGACCCTTAAAAACTAGGTACATCTATCACAAAAAAAAAATCAACATTACAAGACAGTGTGCTTATGTCAGTGCCCGCCTGATTGAGCGCTTCTTTATTACTATATTAAGCTAGCTCAAAACTGCCTGCCAACTCAACCTTTAAAAAACCTTGCGAAATTCATCTGTTCTTTACATTATCACGGCAACTTTACAGATGCCAATTTATAAAACAGCATGCACAATATCTCACACTTTGGGACTACTGAAAAAAAACGAAAGTAGCTGGGACTGAAGACTAGGTCTCCATCCCTCCACTTTGCAATCTATACCACCTTATGGGTGGGGATTGATTGTATCCCAGGCACAGCATCCTGCAATAAGCCAGTATGGAAGGCTGGTTAGCCAGCGGCGGGTAAGATCCCACCTTGACCCCCGGGACAACCTCAGACAGGCACAGTCACGAATACTTGGCAGAGTCACTGTGAGCACTGGCTCACTTGATCATGAAGTGACAAGCTGCAATCATCATAGGAAGAGCCGGGTGGGGTGAAAGGTGGAGGAGGAACAGGAGTCAGATATGTCAGCTCAGGCAGCGAAAGTGGTGGACTTGGAAAGGGGCATGTCGCGTTTTCGTTTATTAAACCTTCACGATGTATATACTGACTTTTCGGTTTAGTACATGACTTTTGTTAAAACCTCGGGAACAGCGTGGTTTCAAGGTGGTTGATGGTAAACCCACCAATATCAACCATTGGTTTTGGATATCCTGGCTTTGATTTCCCTTCCCAATAGATTGGTTTTATTTACAGATAGTTAAGGTGAAGAACTTCCACGTTGGTTGCCCCAACGGTGTTGTTAGGTTTGCTTTACATTGAATGCACATGGCCAGTGCCATGCGCAAGGAGGGAAGTAGTGTGAAATTAAATCAAGGTGGATACTGTCAAAAATTTTGACTCGAGATGCCATACCAAGGTTTGAAATTAGCTCAGAATATGGAATCTATGCAAGCACTAAATATAATTGGGTATATGCACTACCACTAGAACTACTGAGTAATCGCATGCAAGCTAATATAATGACACATCCAACCCTACATGAAATGCTTACGGGTCGACTCATGCCTTTACTTACATTTCAAGGGCCCCTAAGGGACTTCCATAAGTAACACAAAGTTCCAGAGCCAGATGCAGACACGCCCGGAGCCTACCAACTACCCCAGGACCAGACCAAGCCGAGCCTTTACCAACAGCCACATGATGCAATCAAATAGTGGCAGGGTTTGAATTAGTTCTGTTTTGGTGGTCCACCATTGATAAAAATGTTGATTAGATAAATTACATATACTTTAATCAGCAATGGTTTGTACATTTTTGCACGGATAAGGTCAAGGGACTATATATATATAGACATGTTATTGGCAAAGCAAGGAGGGGTGGGTAGGATAATAGGGACGACATGTTGTACTTTTATCCCAAATAACACAGCTCCGGATGGGTCGTGACCAGGGCGCTGGCAGAGTTACAATCCCTCAGGTTAGAATTGGCAGAGAACTCCGGCATTAATGACCCTTTCACTGGATCGATGGAGAACCTGTTTGGTAGGAGGAAGAGCTTGATCCAGTCAGTACTGCATCGCAGGAAGAGTGGCAGAGAACGCGATAGTTGTGGTCGGTTGCTGTTGTATTCCCTGCGTACAAGGGCTACTGAATCGGCTGATCACCACAGCAGTGGGCGCTCCAGGAACGCCAGGTGCTATCCAGGCTTACATGGGGATCAGATATGACCCGGTGAACATGGACGAGATACCGCCTGAGGGGCCGCTCCTGATCCAGCTGCAGTATATAGAATAGTCATCACCTGTAGTATGACCTGTATCTAAGAGAATCAATATTCTTGGTTTACTTGAAGGACAAATTATTAAACAACCATTGCGGGTTATGTTTGTTATTGTATAGTATTGTTTGGTTGCGAATGTAACGTGTTGTTTTTGTATCACTGCACTGATAATGGGACTGTTGAATTTCTTTGAGCCAGTTGGTTACATGCTCCTTACTACTGATACAGCCGAGTTGATGATTGGACGCCCGGAAGAGGCTCATATGATGTGCTAGTAACCTCTCCATGTGAGCCGCGCCCTTGACAAAAACGGAAGAACATTGGGTTCATGAATTACAGGTCCTGATGACAACAAAGAAAAAAGGAGCTGCGACTACAATGATGTCCAAACCCCCCCACATACATACAACGCAACAATACATGAAGGTCCCCTGAGCCATTCAAATCCATGTGAGCCTGCAGGGATTTTTAACATTTTTGAAATTGTATTCTTATGTCACTTATTTTTTGTACTTTGGATTTTCAATGCATGCTGAAAATGTATAACTTTGTGTTACACATTCCTAGAAGTATTAGTTGGGATTTCTATGGATGCATTTATTTAGGTGCCTTTTTGACTCTATGATTGTTCGACATGATGATTGTATAACATGTTGGTTATAAGTCTACTGTTGTATTTTTGGCAGTGGCCTGTATATCCTATGAGACCCACCAACGTGAATGCTGTCCTAGAAGTATCAATGTGTTTTTTTACCTCCATAAGAGTTTTCCATCTAATAATCGGTTGGTGGTGTTGATGATTTTTTTCTATATTGACTTTATATTTTCGGTGTGGTTAGTGGTGCTTATTGCTTAGAGAATGGTCATCTGAGATGACCAAGGAGGGAATTTGTGACGCAAATAAGCGCCTAAGCTGTAATGACTGCACATAGCCACAAGGTGCAGTCATCCCTGACCATGGCCCAAGAGCTAAGCTGTGTACGGAATCTCCCTGCTTCTGAAATGTGTGGAAATCTCCGCCCAGATTAAATCGCACAGCATTAAAACTGTGAAGATTAAATCGCACAGCATTCCACTGTGGGATTATCCCTGTTGTGTATGCCCTCACACATTGTTGAAATCAAGGACGGATTAACATGACCACGGGCCCTGGACATAAACCAGCCATGGACCCCTACCAAAAACGTAAATACACGCACTAGCACACCGAATTTGGTTGCATATAACTCATGCAATCCACAATCACACACATTATAATGCAGCGCGCAGCCAGGAGAGAGAGAGAGAGAGAGAGCATAGTGCCAGCCGCTCGTCTTAATGGCAGAACATGGAATCTGTCAGGTTAATTTCATGACTTTAAAAGTACCTTCTGACTTCCTCTAACGAATTAACGAGTCAAAATGTTGAGATGGACGGTATTTGTTGTACCAGGGCAGTACTTTAGTGTCTTTCTCTTTCTTTCTTTTACGCTATGCCGACCCGCTTAGCACACGTTTCTCCATTTTCACTATGAAATTGACCGTTGAACAAGCACTACGACATTGACGTTCCGTCACGTTAAAAAAAAAAAATTAAATGTGATGTATTTATTTTGCAAATCAAAAACATTCAAATCCTTTTATGACCAAAAATTTTTTTAATAAAAAAATAATATATATATATATATATCAAGGGCCCCCCCATTGGCCAGGGACCTGGACATGTGCCCACTTTGCCCATGCGGTAATCCGTCATTGGTTGAAATCATATGCTGGATGCTTTAATCTTTCTATGTGTTTTTTAATTACTGATAAGGCTAAAATAAGACCACGTTGGCCATGTTAAAGGGGACATTTCATAGTGGATGGTGGAACCCAGGACATTTTAGCGTCCCGACAGGCTTTTGCTGGGACTCGGGACACGCAACTCAAAATCAGGACTGTCCCGGTAAAACCGGGACATCTGGTCACCCTAATATAGTAGTATGCTTTAGGGATGTGAATAACACTTTTTCATGGTCGAATAATCGGTGGGTGGGATGAACGAATAATCGATTATTCGATGTGTGCCGACATTCACAAAGGCAGCCATGGATCGTCTGCAAGAAATCACAGTATCTTAAACGAAAAAAAAACAACTACCTGCTAAGTAGTTCCAGTCCAATTGTCTGTTCAGCCATCAAAACGAGAGCTGGTAAATTGTGAAAAATGCATTGAATTGTAATCCGAAACGGTTATATGCTATAGACCCTATAATATCTGTGGTATAAAGGCTGAATCGTGCCGGTTTGTACTTTCAACATAAAGTGTACATATTTATAATTCGAAATTCTTCCCAGCCTTTATACCACAGATATTATAGGGTCTATAGCATATAACCGCATTTTCTGATTACAGTTTAATTCATTTTTCACAATTTACCAGCTCTCGTTTTGAAGAATAATCACTGCGCCATTCGTTTCAATGGGAATCGCGACGGTCTATACTTTCAACATAAAGTGTACATATTTATAATTCGAAATTCTTCCCAGCCTTTATACCACAGATACTATAGGGTCTATAGCATATAACTGCCTTTTCTGATTACAGTTTAATGTAACAGTAAGCTAACAACATCGCTAATTAACACCGCAACTGCAAATTAACCACACGGAGATAGCCATGGCAACCGGTCAAACAAATTTTCTTTTTGCGATCATTCTGTGCGCGCATCCGCCGTGTTGATAAACAAATAATCCCCCTATAAATTAATGGTCTTCATTTATTTTTTATGGCAAGTGACCATGGTATAAGCGGGATAATGCCCTTGGACACCTGTCCAACATTAGTTCCGTCCGTTAATTATTGTTAATTTGAATGGGAAAAAATGTTAACGGTCCAAATGTTAAAAATCGACTTTGACCCTCGGGAATGAATAATCGAATATTCTGACCCATCCCTAGTATGCTTATGTATGTTTTAAATAAATCCTTGTATCCTTGCAATTACAATTGAAGTTATCTACTATTCTATTATGTTATTCTATTCTATTCTATCTTCATCACACAGATATAAATTATCACACATTATCAAACAATATCCCCTGATCTCGGAGATGATCAGAACAGCGGGTCAGGTGAAATTGATGGAGCCACAGAAAAACAACAGTCTTATTTGTACATGCCATAGGCCTGCGTGAAGTTGTTAGATTGTACATAACATGTTTGCATATTTAGTCTTCTTTTTCTCGACTCTCCAGCATTCTCTCAGCATTCCCTTAAGTAATGGCCTTGGTGCGCAAAGACAGTCAGGGTTTCAACGCTCCTTTTACAGTAAACCACTTCACTTCAGTTTTGGAAGAGACTGGAGTGATGGGTCATTCGCGAACGAGCAGGCTCTTTTAGGTGAACTGTGGGAGTCAGCTCCCGACCGTGAGACATTCTTCTTTTTCTTTCTGCCAAGGAAGAATAATATGAAGATCTCTGTGCTACGGGTGATCCATGCATGCTATGCGTGTGTGCAGTGACTGACTGACTGTCACATGCATGCATGCAACCAACCAAGTGTGGATAGACAAGGATCATACCATTAAGCAAGGGGTGGGGATGGGCGTTGCGCTCATATGCAATGAAAACAATCGGCTACAGCAATTTATTGATATTAGAAAATGTAATTTTTACTTTGAATACTAATAAGATGTATTGAATAATTTAAGTGATATATAGGCCTACGCATACGAATCATAAGTCAAAACGGGCTACATTTGGCTATTATAAAAGTAATAAGTGGTAATAGGAAGTGCCGTTTGGGAGCCGAAAGAGCCGGCTCTTGTTGGTGAGCTGATCCAAATTCTAGGCTCCCTAAAAATAACCGAAATTCTCATGTACACAGATCCACAGCGAATGAGGGTCAGCGACTATCCCCATTCCCCAATAATAATATAAATATATTATTATATTATTAATTAATTAATAAAAATAATAATAATCACATTAATTAATTAAAGTACAATGATAATAGTACTGCAATTTATATTAATGACCTTGTGTCGGAATGGCGGGACGTTTGAAAAAAAAGTAAAATACTGCCACTCCGACAATGGAAACAGAAATTGTCGGAGTGGTGGGACGTTTAAAAACAATGGAAGTGCCGCCACTCCGACAATTAGACGTCAATGTCGGAGTGGAGTTATGTCGTAATGGAAGGCGGTCCCCGTTTTACACCTAACGCCATTTCTAGCTACTAGGGGACCATAGGCAGGCTAGGGGAACTCCTATTAATGTTAGAAAACCTCATAAAGTGAAAATTTCATGCCATGGGACCTTTAAAGTGCAATCAATCAATCAATCAATCAATCAATATGTTAACATAACTCCAGAACTTTGTTGGTCCTTTAGTGCTTAGCTCTTGGGCCATGGTCAGGGATGACTGCAAGTCAACAACTTCTGGTATGTATTTCCCCTCATCAATGGAAGTGACTGCTTCCTTTGCTCTGGCAGATAAGTCACCGTCTGTCACAGCCGTGAAGGGGTCTCGGACGAAGCCCATCACCTCTGTGGGCAGAGCAAGTCCATCCAGTCGACCCGCAAAGTTCTCTTTCATCCTCCCAATGAAATCTGTCATCACATCTGTGATTTGTGCTGGGAATTGTTCTGTCTTGACCATCGGCTTGGCCGGGGGTTAATTGAGTAGGCCTGGTTTAAGCATTGTTTTTAACATTTAGCTGCTACCGGGAGTAAACCGTTTATGTAGCAAGCACCTAGCCTCTAGCCATGTAAACGGGGGTCCCCACAGACAAACCGCCCAATCTGGCAATCCAGAACCTCAGCGTGTATATAATTAAACCGTTAAACTGTGATTCTGAAAAGTATAAATTATATAGCAATTTACAAGTGTACTGATTTGTTAAACGTTTGAACAAAGGTTAACGGATAAAAATTGGCCAAGTTACGAAGTCTGAAGTAACGAAGTCAGTTGCTGACGGCTCTGCCGTCCTCCCATTTACTTACATTGTAAATAATAATATTTTAAAAGTAGAATATCTTAAAAATATCTGAATTGAAGCAAGTAATAAACATTGTCTTATGGACGATCAGACAATGTTTGCTGACCATTTTGCTTCTGACACCTGATCATGCGGTTTCAATAAGTGTACAACATCGCGAGGATCAAACTGTTCCTGACCCAGCTCTTAGACCCCCAGTGACCTAACTTGCTGCCGGGCTCCCAGCATGCAATGCTGCTAAACCACTGTTTAGGATCTGGAACACCTGCCAGCAGCTGCCTGCATCCAGGTCACCTCCTTGAATTTGGCCTTCATGCTGTAGTCTCTGGATCTGCAGAACATCACATCTCTCTCCTTCTCCCAGCCTTTCACGTCCAACCCTTCCCTGCTGATGCGTTATGGCAGTCCATCGATTTGGATGATGAGGTTGCACCAAATTAAATGTATGGACATTTATTGGGGTGTGTTGCGCCGGTGCATAGATATGTAGCTATGCAGGCTGATGCATTATCCACAGGTTTTGCCACAAGAGGGACAGAGGTATATGGGCCCTGCAGCACGCGGATGCGTCAGTGCATGTCACTGTATCCTACTCTCTGTGGCTTGCTCCTGAAGGTGAGTAGGTCCCTGGTGGCAGGAGATTTCAGTATAGGGCACCCTTTATTCGCAGGACACACCCAGAATCCTTTGCAGGCAACGGATGTGGAAGGCCTCCAGGGTTCGTATGTGCCTCTTGTAGGGTGTCCAGGTTTCCGAGCCATACAGCAGTGAAGAGAGACAGACTGCCTTGTACACAGCTGCTTTGGTGGAGATGGTGAGACCCTTGTTCCAGAAGACCCTGGAACCAAGCCGGCCAAAGTCAGCGGAGGCCAGACCAATGCGTACCTGGGTGTTTTCATTGATGCCGCAGGAGGGGGACAGAATGCTGCCTAGGTAGGTTAAGTGTGGGACGATGGCAAGGGGATGACCATCAAGGGTGAAGGTGGGCACACGTGTTTTGGGGGTGGACTCCTGCACAACTATCTGTGTTTCCTTGAAGTTGATTTGGACACCAATGACGCTGTAAATGGAGGCGACCACATTTAGCGCACGCTGTAAGGATTCTGGTGAGTGGGTGAGGAGAGCACAGTCATCTGCATACTGTAGCTCTAAGATGTGTTGGGTGGTGGTTTTGGTGAAGGCTTGGAGGCGCCAAATATAGGTTACCATCCAGTCTGTACTGTATCTGTACCCCATCAGAGGGGTCCAGGAGTTTGTGGGAGAGGATGGTGACGGAGAGGAAGATGTTGAAAATGGTTCGGGCTAGGACACACCCTTGCTTGACCCCCACATTCACACTGAAGAATGGGGATGTTGGCCACCAACACTCACACAGGCTTGCAACTCATCATGGAGCTGCTGCAAGATATTCCTGAACTTTGGTGGAACCCCCAGCTTCCCCAGCACTTCCCACAGCAGTTCCCGGTTTACCGTGTCAAAGGCCTTGGACAGATCAATGAAAGCTCAGCCCAGGTCTTTGCAGGGTTATTCCTGTGCCTGCCTACCAACAAAGATCATGTCCGCGGAGCTTCACTCTTGCCAAAAAACGCACTGGGATTCCAGTATCCGTGCTAGCACCTTTCCAGCAACTGCTAAGAGGGAAATGCCTTCACTGTACCGCAGTCTGCTTTGTCACCTGCGATTAAAGATTGTAAAGATTTTGGCATCCTTCAAATCTTGCGGGATGTCTTCAAAAGACCAGATGAAGTCATCAGATGGTGTAATCTGCGGGTGAGGAGGTATCCGCCATGCTTCAGAATTTCTGCCGGGATTCCATCAAGTCCCGGGCTCTTCTTGTTCTTCAAGCCAGCGATGGCTTTTTGTAACTCAGCAAAGCAGGGGGAGGAGTCCAGATCAGTGACGGTTGGCAGGCATGGGAGGTCTGCAAGTGTGTCCATCCGGGTTGGATATGAGGTGTTTAGCAGGGTTTTGAAGTGCTCAGCCCATCTGTCCAGGATCTGTTGTTTGTCCTTGTCCTACAGAATGGTACCATCCGCTGATCTGACCGGGGTTATGTTTTTCCTCTGTGGGCCATAGGTAGACTTGATGGCGTCATAGAAAGCGTGGGAGTTGTTGGTGTCTGCGTGATGCTGTATCTCGCTGGTTTTCTTTGCCGATCAGTCATTCTCCATGGCCCTGAGTGTGCGCTGGGGTTCAGCCCGAATGTCGTTGAAGCGGGCCTTCAGCGAGGTGGATTGGGGGTTGGAAAGGTGAGCTGCAAGGGCCTTTTGTTTTGCCTGAAGTAGGTTGTGGATATCTGGTGCACTGTCAAACCAGTCTTGGTGTCTACCTACAGACTCTACTGCCGCATGGTGAATAGCAGTGCATAGGTTTCTCCAGGTGGCGCAGACGTCGGGATCAGCTGGTGTTTCAGGAAATGTTGACAGCTGTAAGGCGATCTGTTCCTTGAGCTGGTTGACCGAGTGGGGGGACTTCAGTGCGTCACAGGTTAGCTTCCTGCAGGGTGGTGTTTTTTGTGAACGACGGAGTTCCAGGGTGAATTTGGCTCTGATCAGGCGGCGATCGGTCCAACAGTCAGCTCCACGCATGGCTCTGGTAACTCGCACCTCCTTCCTGTCAGCTTGACAGACAATGATGTAATCAAGGAGGTGCCAGTGTTTAGAGCGGGGGTGCTGCCATGAGGTCTTGAATTTGTTCTTCAGTTGGAACAAGGTGTTGGTGATGACCAGCCGATACTCCAAGCAAAGAGGGAGGCGGAGATCATTATCATTGAGCTTACCAACACCGTGCTGCCCAAGCACATCTTTCCATAGTGCACCGTCAGAGCCCACTCTCGCGTTAAAAACCCAGAGGAAAATGACCTTGTCGGTGGAGGATGTTTTATTTATGGCGGAGTGCAGGGAGGCATAGAAGAGTTCCTTGCACTCAGGGTCATTATTTGAAGCAGGCCTGCAAAAGAGAGTAGATTATAGTGAAGGCAGGGGCACGCAGTCTCTGACCTCACTGTCTTGGCTCCCCTCTACATTCTCCAGTGGCATGCAGAGCAAGACAACATTCAGTAGAAGGAAGTTGCAGAAGACTGCCAGACCACCGGTCTGTTGATGACTGCCTGATGCGGGTTATCTCCACAGGTTCTTGTTCCGAGTGTCCTTCTCCTAGTTGGGTTGCCTACCATGGCTATGAGCCCCATCTGCCCATGCTATTTTCCCATAGGCTGGGGCAGTAGTTTAGAGGCAACAGGGCGTGTCCAGAGACCGGTGGGCCTGCACGCGTTCTCTCTAGGGCCCACTGCTGCTCCGAGATCTCCTACAGTTTAGCCTGCAACCGCGAGGTAACCAGTTACCGTTTGTGGCCACGAGGAGGCACTGTAGGAGTCTTGGTGGTGGAGAGGCTATGTACCGGCAAGAGGAGACTTACGTGCTCTGCTCCTCTTTTCACCCCCAACAGAGGCTAGCTGGTGGCCGTAGCTGAAAGCAGAGAGTAGCAAGCAGAGGCCGAATGTATCATGCACTAACTACTAGCACTAATACCCCAGTACTACCGCACTGATGCTTCACACACGCCCTGTGTGATTAAAACACATACACACACACTCACACCAATCTTATCATCTAACTAGAAATTGTATTTCCTGCAGAAAACGCGTGTGAATGCTGACGGCTGAATGAAAAGCGCGAATCATTGCTGAAAATGAAGAAATGTAAAATCAATTAAACTGAAGAATCTGAAAGTAGTAGTAGTCGTAGCTGAAGTAGTAGTAGTAGCTAAAGTAGTAGTAGCTGAAGTATAAGTAGTAGTAGTAGTTGAAGTAGTATTAAGTAGTAAAGCTTAAGTAGAAGTAGTAGCTGAAGTAGTAGTAGCTGAAGTAGTAGTATCTGAAGTAGTAGGTAGTAGCTGAAGTAGTAGTATCTGAAGTAGTAGGTTGTCCAGATGGCAGGAGGAGTGTAATTTAAAGATCACATATAGAGAATCATTTGGGGGGTTGTTAACTTACACTTCCATGGTCGGTAAACAATGCGACTGTGCTCGCTCAGACCTCTCGCTTATGATGCTACATTGCTAACAATGCTAGTTAACTAGAATATTTCTGCATCCGGCACGTCATGCACTAGGGCGTGGCTAGGCGCCCATGATGCGGAAGCAAATCTCTCCATGATGTTCCCCTGCGCCATTGAGCAGTTTTCATAAAAATGAATGGGCGGCCATGTTTTAGTCCACTGTCCTTTTCTTTAAAGGTCCCATGGCATGAAAATCTCACTTTATGAGGTTTTCTAACATAAATATGAGTTCCCCTAGCCTGCCTATGGTCCCCCAGTGGCTAAAAAAAAAAGGAGGCTCAAGCGCGCTGATTTGGAATGTGGTCCATTTGTCGTCATAAAGGATCTACGCTCCTCCCCTTTTTCTGCCTTGCCCGCCCAGAGAATTTGGCCCGCCAATAAGACACGACCGTGCGAGCGCCACATGTGTGTGTGTGATTACACACACTGTATTGCAAGTGTTTGCTGCTATTGGTGTTATGGCGCATAACACGTCGGTTCTTTGACGTCTCTTGTATATTTCATATGGCTTTGACTCCATGAAGTACATGAACTGCGACATGCTGCCTGCTGCCGTTTGCCGCGAGGCACCACAGCCGCGAAGCACCATCGCCCGGCAGCGGGCAGCAGGCAGCGAGCGGTTCAGTCTACTTCAGATTGATGTGGAAGTGGAAGAACCAGAGACGTCGGAGAACCCGATGAAGTCGTTTGTGATTCATAATATCATCTGGAGGCGCCCACAGCTTTTGGCTGTGATAATATGTATTATATGATATAGATATCTATGTGTTACATGATATTATTTAGATATAGAGCTCCAGGACTGTAACGCAAGTGTTGTACACTTCCTTGTTATTTGGATAACCGTTCTGCTGTTGGTGTTATGGCGCATAACACGTCAGACTCTCGTCTCTGGTATTTCCACAACGAGACTCGTAGTGGGGGTTATCTCAGCCATCTTTGAGAATGAATTGGGGGAAAGGAACTTTGGCTTTGACTCCCTGAAGTACATGAACCATGACATGGAGGCGAAAGGGATTGTTGGCCGTGAATGTCTCCCACTTGAGCCCCGCTTCCCGCTGCCGAGGGACCACCGCCTCGGCGCTGCAGGAGGCGGTGGTGCCGAAGCGCTGACCGCTGCCGAGGCGGTGGTCCCTTGGTAGCGAGGCTCCGGCAGTAGACAACCGCGGTCAACAATCGCGGGCAACAATCCCTTTCTCCTCAATGTCGTGGTTCAGTCTACTTCAGTTTGGACGTGGGAGAACCCGACGCGGTCGTTTGAGATTCATAATATCGTCTTGAGGCTCACACAGCTTTTGGCCGTGATAATATATATTATATGATATAGATATCTATGTATAATATGATATTATTTAGATATAGAGCTCCAGGACTCCCGTGTGTTCTAGAATATTTACAGAACACGGCTAAAGCCTGTGTGCACCTTGCCATTGCGATACATCCACTGTAAACAGAGCGCATGGTACCGTGGCTGCAAGCTGCTCAGGGCCACAACCCCACCCTCCTCCTTGACCCGCCTCTCT
>OMPA01111583.1:4624-19923 GCA_900312635.1 Pollachius virens
CCAACATGGCCTCCATTTTCACTGTAACGCTGATGACACTCAGATCTACCTCTCCACCAACACCATCTCTGCAGCCACCCATTGCACCTTCACCACCTTCCTCACTGATGTCAAAACTTGGATGCAACACAACTTTCTCAAACTGGCTTCCCGTCAAATACCGGATTGATTTCCAAATACTACCCACCACCTTCAAAGCCCTCAAAAACCTGGCGCCCCCCTACCTCTCTGACCTTCTCCACCGCCATACCCCTACCCGTTGTCTCAGGTCCGCCGATGCCAACCTCCTGCACCCCATCAGGACCAACCTCCGGTCCTGGGGAGGCAGAGCCTTTGCTGCAGCCGCCCCCGCCCTCTGGAATGCCCTACCCAACAACATCCGCAATGCCAACACTCTTTCATCTTTCAAAACTGCCCTTAAAACACACCTTTTCACCCTTGCTTTTGACCTTTAAACTTTTATTTTGTTTACGTTTGTTTTGTTTAGCTTTTCCTTTTTTTTTTCTTTTTTTTCTTTTCATGATTTAGCTTATGAAGCGATTGTGAAGCGTCTTTGAGCACTGGGAAAAGCGCTATATAAATTTGATCTATTATTATTATAACTGTAATTACTGTAAGCACATAAGAACTGTAAATACTGTGAGTACTGGAGGTACTGTGAGTACTGGCGGTTCCTCCAGTTCCCAGGGTTTCCCCAGTCCCCCTGTGGTCCGCGAGGCGGTTCAGGTGCGTATTGGACCTCATGGAATAAGCTTGTATCGGAGGTTACAGAATGGAATCAGTCTGGTCCCCCTGGACAGTTCCCAGAGGGCCTAGCAGTGCTCTACTGACAGCCGATCCCCTCCCCCCCCCCAGACGCACATCTCCCAGCAGCAACACATCACAGGGACTCATTGCAGAGCCAAATGGGCGGAGCTTGATCTAGTCCAGTGTAGCTGGACCTAGAGGTGGAGCTGGACCTAAATCTTGACCTAGAGGCGGAGCTGTACCTAGAGGTGGACCTAGAGTTAGAGCTGGACCTAGAGGTGGAGCTGGACCTAGAGCTGGACCTAGAGGTGGAGCTGGACCTAGAGGTGGAGCTGGACCTAGAGCTGGACCTAAAGGTGGAGCTGGACCTAGAGGTGGAGCTGGACCTAGAGGTGGAGCTGGACATAGAGGTGGACCTAGAGGTGGAGCTGGACTAGGTCAACCCGTCACTCGTTCCAGGAGTTACAGTTGGGTCGTGTCTCTTGAGCTATCTGGACACAAACGCAAAGTTGGAATTAAAGGCTGGAAATGTGGGTAACGGAAGAGTCACACAGTGGCCGGTCTTGCCCGATTTACTTGTCTGCAAGTCAGATGGGTCTACTTTGTTCTGGTTTGTCTATCGCAAGGTGAATGGCGTTTGTCAAAGTTTGATGCATACTCCAGATGACCAGATTGCGACAGATGACTTTTCAGTGTGTGACAGAAGATGTCAGCTGTCCTGAGGTCAGTGGGGAGCTCGTTCCCCATTGAGAAGTCGGAATGGCAAACAAACAAGACTTTGTTGAGGCGGCGCTGCCCCCCCCCCAGTGAGGCAGCAGCAGCCGCTTGGCATTCCTAGCGCCTAGTGGATGGGCTGTACGGTGCGACCTTGTCCTGGATGAAGGATGGGCAAGAGCCATTTGGAGCCTCTCAGGCCAGTATGGTAATGGAGCAGCCAGCAGTATCCAGTGCAGGTGGCAGAGGAGGGGTGCAGCGTGGAAAATGTGGGTGGGTTGAAGATGGATGAGCTGCTGGATTCTAGATGAGCTGTTGAAGATGAATGGCACATGCAGGAGCAGCCAGAAGGGAGTGGAGGTAGTCTAGATTCAGGATGACCTGGACCAAAACCAGGCTGGCCTACTGGGTCAGGAACAGACGTATCCTCCTGATGTTGTACAGCATGGATCTATAGGAGCGGGGGTCACAGCCATTTTAGGACCGCTGGTCGTCAATTGTCATACCCAGGTTTCTTCAATTCTTTAGGCGCTGCAGCTCAGCTTCAATCCAGCCAGTTTAGCCAGCAATGTTTTTAGCAGTTTAATACATTTGAGCGGTAAGATTTTTCAGGAGGATTCATTCCACATACCTTTCAGTGGACAGCATTCACAACCATTTGCAGGAAATGCATTTCCTAGTTGATTTATTGGTGTTCTACTCCTCAGGTTGCTGGCCACACAACGGCAGTCAGCAGCACTGTCATGACGACCATTGCCTAGTGACCACCCCTCCCTCCCAGATGGCCAGGAGGGAGTACCGGTTCTGCTGCTGCAGCAGAGATTTGTGTAACTTCAACTTCAGCCACAGTCCCACCCTGGGACGCTCGGCAGCAGGGCCCACCCCTGGTCAGAACAACCACGGCTATATCTCTATCTTTATCTTCACCATTAACTTTATCAGTATCTATATCTTCAACAATAACTATACCTCCAGCTATATCTTCATCAATATCTGAATCTTCATTAATATCTTATCAATATCTAAATCCTCATCAATAACTATCTTCATCAATAACTATATCAGCTATATCTTCACCAATATCTTTATCTTCATCAATAACTATATCTTCAACAATGACTATATCTCCACCTATATCTTCATCAATATCTATATCTTCATCAATATCTTATCTCAATAAATAAATCCTCATAAATAACTGTATCTTCATCAATAATTATATCTCCTTCTATATCTTCATCAATACCAATATCTTCATCAATAACTTATCATCAACATCTATATCTTCATCAATATCTTCACCAATATCTTATCAATATCTTATCATTAATATCTTATCAATATCTTATTATCAATATTAATATCTTGAATAACTTATAATCATCAATATCAATATCTTCATCTATATATTATCATCAATATGTAATTATCAATATATTATCAATAATCAACTATTATCTTCATCAATATCTTCACCAATATCTTATCAATATCTTCATTAATATCTTACAATCCAAATTCCAATGAAGTTGGGACGTTGTGTAAAACGTAAATAAATACAGAATACAATGATTTGCAAATCCTTTTCAACCTATATTCAATTGAATACACTACAAAGACAAGATATTTAATGTTCAAACTGATAAACTATTGTTTTTTGCAAATATTCACTCACTTGGAATTTGATGCCTGTAACACGTCCAAAAAAAGCTGGGACAGGGGCATGTTAACCACTGGGTTACATCACCTTTCCTTATAACAACACTCAATAGGCGTTTGGAACTGGGGACACTAATTGTTGAAGCTTTATAGGTGGAATTCTTTCCCATTCTTGCTTGATGTACAACTTCAGTTACTCCACAGTCCGGGGTCTCCGTTGTCGTATTTTGCGCTTCATAATGCGCCACACATTTTCAATGGGAGACAGGTCTGGTCTGCAGGCAGGCCAGTCTACTATACACACTCTTTAACTATGAACCCACGCTGTTGTAACATGTGCAGAATGTGGCTTGGCATTGTCTTGCTGAAATAAGCAGGGACGTCCCTGAAAAAGACGTTGCTTGGATGGCAGCATATGTTGCTCCAAAACCTTTATGTACCTTTCAGCATTAATGTGACTTCACATATGTGCAAGTTACCCATGCCATGGGCACTAACACACCCAAATACCATCACAGATGCTGGCTTTTGAACTGTGCGCTGTCAAAATCCGGATTGTCCTTTTCCTCTTTGGCCCAGAGGACATGACGTCCATAATAACTATGTTAACAGACAATGGTTTTCTTAAGTGTTCCTGAGCCCACGTGGTAATATCCTTTACACATTGATGTCGGTTTTTGATGCAGTGCCGCCTGAGGGATCGAAGGTCATGTGGATTCAATGTTGGTTTTCATCCCCTTGCCGCTTACGTGCAGAGATTTCTCCAGATTCTCTGAATCTTTTGATGATATTATGCAGAGTAGATGATGAAATCCCTAAATTCCTTGCAATTGTACATTGAGAAACGTTGTTTTTAAACTGTTGGGCTATTTGCTCACGCAGTTGTTCACAAAGTGGTGAACCTCGCCCCATCCTTACTAGTGAATGACTGAGCCTGCTTCTTCTTGTATACCCAATCATGACACTCACCTGTTTCCAATTAACCTGTTCAACGGGGGAATGTTCCAAACAGGTGTTTATTGAGCGTTCATTAACTTTCCCAGTCTTTTGTTGCCCCTGCCCCAGCTTTTTTGGAACATGTTGCAGGCATCAAATTCAAAATGACTGAATATTTGCAAAGAAATAACAAAGTTTATCAGTTTGAACATTAAATATCTTGTCTTTGTAGTGTATTCAATTAAATATAGGTTGAAAAGGATTTGCAAATCATTGTATTCTGTATTTATTTACGTTTAACACAACGTCCCAACTTCATTGGAATTCGGGTTTATTATAAATATCATCAATGACTTCATTAATATCTCATTCATATCTTAATAAATTAGCTGCTAGACCCATGGTGATGGGTCTGATGATGTCATGGTGATGCCATGGTGATGTCATGATGATGCCATGATGATGTCACCCTACAGCCCTCCATCCCCTGCCCCAAGGGGAGATGCTGGTCATTGCTGTGGTTGCCGTCGCCCTAGCGCTGCTGCTGATGGGAGCCTTGTTGCTTGGATACTGCCTATTGAAAGGTACACACACACACACACACACACACTCAGTGTTGTGTTGACATTGAGAGGAAGGTGGAATGTAGAATCCAGACTCTTATCAGTTCTTAGAAAACCCAGAGACGCACACACACACACACACACACACACACACACACATTTTTGGCCGTTCTTTTGCAGTATTGCGGTGTGGTTGTCCCATCTGTGTAACTCCTAGTGGCTGGTCTGGTGCGCTTCTGACCTTCTGACCACGTCAAGCTCTGCTGTGACGGGGTAAGACCCGGACCGGGACTGGACCCCAGAGACACCTCCTCCACACAGCACTAACCCAATTTAGCTTCTGTAGCCTTGTTCCAATAAATCATGGTTTAACCAATCAGAGCGTTTAGAGAGGTGATGTCTTCGACGCCACAGCCCTGTGTTGAGCCCTAAACACACACACTGATTTAAACGTCTGATTCAGCCCAAGTAAACAGAGTGGCCAGCTGAGATAAGGCCTTTGTGTGTGTGTGTGTGTGTGTGTGTGTAGGTAACTACAAGCAGAGTGGGTTGAATCCAGGTGTGATGGAGGCAGCAATCTCACAGCCTGTTGACTTGGAAGACCTGAAGTTATTGGAGGTACACGCACATACACACACACCCATGGATGTACACACACACACACAAACACATTTTAACTTCTTTATTTTTCTCCGCAATTCATAATAAATGTACATAAGGACATAAATGTTACAGATACAAAACATTGCTCAGGCATGATCCAGCAATGTGGGTCTGATGACAGCTCAAACAGCAGATTATGGATACACACAACACCTTCTCCGCAAAATGTGGCGACTTCCAATAATGGAGGATATTGAGCAGTATTTGGCAAGTTGTTTTGCCCTTACTTTTATAAAGCCAACTATCCTGAGACCCCTAATGACAAGCCTATACACGTGGCCCAGGCTGCCAAGGATAAGTACTAGATATTGACATTTGCAGCCAAGGCCAGATATTTGTTGTACAAGAGGGTGATATTTTACCAGCTTCGTTAAGTAAGCCTCCTCTAGACATGAATCAAAACAGCATCCTACTTCCAGAATGAACACATTTCTATTGTTCTCATCAATGATCATAATATAAGCCCTTGTGGCATTTAAATCAGAGAACACAGATATTTCTTCAAAGCACCTGGAAAACATTTGTTGTCTAAGAACACAATTTATATGCATTGAAACTGTTGGAGAAAATAAGGATGGTAAACTCTCTGATATAATGGCCACAATCCTATCATGCCTGAATACATAAAGACCTTTGTAAAAATGGCAGCCATTTAATATGTGTGACATGGAATCGATTACTTGCTCTTGTCCATGAGGTATACTGTAACGGCAGCCAAGAAGTACACAGAGTCAGGTTATAGTTAACCGCAGTTCTGCGCCCCATACAACGCACGACTGCAGAACTTTTGAAGACCAGTTATTCATGAACACAGCACACCTAACAAACCAACATGACACTCACAATAACGGTGGCAACAACAATGCACACAACATGACAACAGAACAACACACAACTACACACCAACAACGAACAACCCCAACCCATTAACCCCACTTAATTTAATAACTACAAAAGGACCCAGAAGGGCCCCAAAACATCCAAACAACAGGTAACAGTGAAAACCCAGGATCCCCTGCGCGGAACCCAGACCAGGCGTCAACGGCAGTGGTCGCCGCACAGTTCCCACCTGAGGGGTCAGTCGTCCCCGACGACCACATCACCCGACACATAGTCCTTAAAGTGTTCAGGGGCCTGGCGCCACCAGTCAGGCCACTGGATCCCCCCCAGGAGCGG
Organism: Pollachius virens; assembly: GCA_900312635.1. Lineage (NCBI taxonomy): Eukaryota > Metazoa > Chordata > Actinopteri > Gadiformes > Gadidae > Pollachius > Pollachius virens. The sequence continues at coordinate 11,083 of OMPA01111583.1, forward strand.
CAACTGCAGGGCCAACGGCCCCGTCAGGGGAGCCGGCAGGGGCAGGGGAGCAGCCCGGTGAACCGCAGGGAGTTCCACCTACCTCCCCAGCAACAACTGGGGCGAGGGGGCGGTACGGCGAGAGTCTGTCCTGGTGCAGCACCACCACACGCCCCTGGCCAGGCATCCGCAGTTAAGACCCCCTTCTTTCTGACGGGGCAGTACACCCACACCCTGTCCCCGGGTGTGAATGCTCGTCTCCAAACAGCGAGTGTCATATCCCCTCTTCTGCCTCACCCCCAAGGCAGCCTGAGCCTGGCGTGTGTAGTCATGGAAAGGCGATCCCTCAGCCTGCAGAAATAGTCCATTGCCACACCCCCAGCACCTCAGGCTCGGAACACCAAGTCCACCGGTGTACGGAGCTCCCGCCCGAACATTTACATTAACATTTAGGGCATTTAGCAGATGCTTTTATCCATATTGACTTACAATAAGTACATTTGTCATAAGAAGTGAAACAATATATCACTGTCGGTACAGTAAAGATGTTCATAGAACCAAGTGCAAGTACTAACAATCACTAGGCTAACCCATTCCCCGTGTACAGCCGTGATAGTAGCTATTGCAGATGCTACACAATTAAGTACTATGAATAAGTGCAATGTAGATTAAGTGCGTACAATAAGTGAGTACAAGTGCCAGGACGTACAACATACAATGGTGGCCGCAAGGGACTGGATGGCTATGCAGAGTCGAGGTGAACTCTGAACAGGTGAGTTTTGAGTCTTTTGCGGAAGCTGGTGAGCGACTCTGCAATCCTGACATCGGCAGGGTTCGTTCCACCACTGAGGTCCCAAAACAGAGAAGAGTTGTGATTTCGCTGATCGACCTTTGCTTGCTCTTAGCGATGGCGATACCAGACGTCCAGCTGAGGTAGTTGAGCGGCGGGATCGAGCTGGGGTGTGTGGCTTGACCAACGCTTGGAGGTAGACAAGGGCAGTTCCATTGACCGCCTTGTATGCCAGTACCATCGTCTTGAATCTGATGCAAGCTACTACAGGGAGCCAGTGGAGGTCCCGGAAGAAGGGGGTCACATGGGAAAACTTAGGTAGGTTGAACACGAGGCGCGTTGCCAAGGTTTAATCGCAGAGGCAGGGAGTCCAGTCAGGAGCGAGTCGCAGTAGTCAAGATAGGTGATGGAGATGAGATAACCAATGCTGAGCTGCTTCCCTTGTGAGGAAGGGCCGGATCCTGCGGATGTAGTAAATTGCAAATCTGCAGGATCGGGCAACCGTGGTGATGTTTACGGTGCAGCATAACTGATTGTCCAGTACCACACCGAGGTTTCTGGCAGTTGGAGAAAGAGATACAGAGATGATCTCAACAGTGACCAGTAAGTCCATGTGTGGGCAATCTTTCCCTTGCATTAGGAAGAGCTCAGTCTTGTTGAGGTTAAGCCTTAGGTGATAGGCAGTTGTCCAAGTGCTAACGTCTGCCAGACATTCAGATATGTGTGTTGCAATCAGGGCTTTGTCAGAGGAGGGGAAAGAGATATAGCGTCGTCAGCGTAGCAGTGATAGGAAAAGCTGTGTGATGTAATTACAGATCCCAGAGAACTGGTATAGAGGGAGAACAGAAGAGGCCCCAGTACAGAGCCTTGAGGGACACCAGTGTCAAGCGTACAAGGTTTGGACAAGGAGCCATTCCATGTTACCTGATAGGTGCGATTCGTCAAGTAGGATGTGAACCAGGAAAGGGCAGATTCAGCAATGCCAAGTTCGGCTAGAGTGGCAAGGAGGATCTGGTGGTTCACTGTGTCACTCCTCGACCTGGCTGCGGACAGGGCGAGGAGAATGAGAACCGATGAGAGGGACGAGGCTCTTGCAGCACGGAGGGACTCAGTCACCACGAGGATAGCCGTCTCAGTGGAGTGTGCCTTCTTGAAGCCTGACTGGTGAGGGTCAAGCAGGTTGTTAGATGAGAGATAGGAGGACAGTTGGTTAGCGATGGCATGTTCCAGTGTTTTAGAAAGAAATGAAAGAAGGGATACCGGTCTGTAGTTCTGGATGTCGGTGGTGTCAAGGGTCGGTTTTTTGAGGAGAGGCTTTATTCTGGCAGTCTTGATAGACGATGGAACAATGCCTGAAGTGAAGCCGGCGTGCAGGGGTTGGACTCCTGCACTGCAGTCCGATAGGACCATAGGACCAGGGGAAGGTGGCAGTCCCAGTCCCATTGGTGCTGGCTGGTGAGGATGGCGAGCTGGGTGGCCAGGGTGCGGTTAAACAGCTCCACCAGCCCGTCACTCTGGGGATGGAGCGACGTCACCCTCATCTTGTGCACCCCCAGCCGCCGGCAGACTTCCCAAAGACCTGGGACTCAAAGTTCCGCCCCTGGTCACTGTGGAGCTCGGCGGGGACCCCCAAACAGGCAAACATCTACTCCACCAGCCTCTCCACGGTTGTGGCAGCGCTCTGGTCTGGCACTGCATACGCCTCAGGCCATTTGGTGAAGTAGTCCATGGCAACGAGGACGTAGCGGTTGCCGGAGTCAGTGACTGGAAATGGCCCCAGGACGTCGACCCCCACCCGCTCCATCGGTGCTCCCACCAGGTGCTGCTGGAGTGGGGCATGGGAGCACTGGGCAAGGTCTTTCTGCGCCATGCAGGTATCGCGGCAGTGGATGTGCAGCCCAACGTCCTGTCTACAGCCCGGCCAGTAGAACCGCTTCCGCAGGCAGTGCAGGGTCTTGGCGTTCCCGTAGTGCCCCGCTCCCACCGAGCCGTGGACCATCTGCAGTACCTGCGGATGAAGCACACAGGGAACCAACAGCTGTAGGATGTCGCCTTACCCCTAGGATCCTCCCACCTGCGGTAGACCATCCCGTTGTGGAGCTGGAAGCATCCCCACAGGGAGTGGTAGGCATAAACCTCAGGCCCTCCCGCCGACATCTCCGGCCAGTCCCTCACCAACGCCAGGGTCTCGTCGGCCTGCTGCTGCTGCTCCAACTGGCGCGCCGTCAGCAGGAGCCACCCCTCCGCGTCACCGGTGGTCTGGATAGCCGACAACATCGGACACTCCAGTGCTGCACAGGGCCGTCGGGAGAGTGCGTCGGCGTTGCTCTGGAGACGCCCTGCCCAACTGGATCTCAAAGTCATACTCCTAAAGAGCCTCCAGCCATCAAGCCACCTGGCCCTCAAGATTCTTAAAACAGAGGAGCCACATGAGGGACGCATGGTCAGTGTGGACCAGGAAGCGCTTGCTATACAGGTATAGCTTTAAATGCTGCACGGCCAGGACCACAGCCAGCAGCTCCCGTCGGGTCACGCAGTAATTGCCCTCAGCACGACTAAGCGTGCGGCTGTATGAGGCCTCTCCCCCTGGGGGAGGACCGCATCAACCCTCACGTTGCTGGCATCAGCGTCAACGATAAAAGGGCGACAAGCGTCGGGGTAGGCCAGGTCCGGGGACTCGGTGGGGACTGCCTGGATTCGGGCGAAGGCCATGGCGCAGGCGTTGTCCCAGATATACGGTCAGTCCGCCTCGGTTATGCGGTGAAGAGGGCTGTTGACTGTGGAATAGTCCTGGACGAACCAGCGGTAGTACACCGCCAGGCCCAGAAAACGCTGCACTTCGCTGGCGTTGGTGGGGGTCGGCCAGTCCCGGACCGCTGCCGCCTTGGCAAGGTTAGTGGCTACGCCCTGCTCGTTCACTACGTGCTCCAAGAACAACGCTTACCTGGTCAGCAGGGAACATTTGGCAGGGTTCAGCCGCAACCCGGTCTGGGGGATGACCGCAAGAACCTCCTGTAGGTTTGCCAGCGCCCCGCCGAAGTCGCGACCGTGCACCAACAAGTCATCTATGTACGCGACACAACGACTCCGGGGGATGTCTGCCAGCCCCCTCTCCATCATCCGCTCGAACGTAGCTGGCGCGTTGCATAGCCCGAACGGCATAACTCAAAACTGCCACAGCCTCTGCCCGATGGTCAAAGTAGTCTTAGGTCTGGCCTCGGGCACCAGCTCCACCTGCCAGTAATCGCTACGCAGGTCTAGGGATTTGAACCAGCTAGACCCCCCGATGTAGTCAAGGGCGTCGATCCGAGTGAGCGGGTACGAGTCCTTCCGAGTGACTTTGTTGAGACACCGGTATTCAACGCAGAACAACCAGCTTTCATCTTCAAACAGGCTCCAAACAATAGTATCAGATTTGATAGATGAAGACCAGACTGGCTTTGTCTTAGGTCGACAAACTCAGAATAATATCAGGAGAATACTACACATTATACATAAAATACAAAAAAAAAAAAACAGCTGCATTGATCAGCCTAGATCCCAAAAAGGCTTTCGATAGGTTTAACTGGGGTTTTCTATGTTTAACTTTAGAAAATTTTGGATTTAATGAGAAAACAATTCAATGCATCAAATCATTCTATAACAAACCAACAGCTAGATTTAAAGTAAACAGCTCAGATTTCTTTGGAGTTTGAGTTTGAGTCCCTTCCAATGTCTGTGACGCTGCTGATGTTTGATTGACAGCAGAGACGCGCGGCTGTTTCCAGGTGGAACTGAGTAGCGCAGACCGTCTTCCAGTGCTGTTATGGTTACAATGATGTTTTTATCCTTAATCATTATTTCATAAGGTGTAACGTGTGTGGTATAAATGCAAGTCAACACCAGTCCAGTTGCAGAGATCGTTGAGATCAGGCCAGTCATATCTAACCCCAACATCGCCGGCATGAGTGTCCAGTTTGCCGTTCACTTTCTTAAGGAAGCCAGAAAGCTGGGTTCCAATTCTAGAGGCGAGGTGGACTTTGCGCTTCCCAAGGTCAAGAAAAAGGGAAGCACGGCCCATTTCGCTTACGGTGCTATCATCATTGTTAGGCATGTTTAATAAATGTGACAGCCTAGTGGCGATGTAAGTCCATTCAAAGTCTGGAACTCCTAAGCCCCCCTCACGTCTGCTGTGATGAATGACATCGCGGGTTGTATGACTGTTCAGACCGAGCCATCCTCTCACTGTCTGAACAGTTTTGTTGTATTAGTCCTGCAAGATCTTTCTTTTTTTTTTTTGTAGAGTATAGTCAAAGAGAGAGAAAGTTAGAAAGAAAGATATAAAGTGGGGAAATTAAAGGGGAACAGTGCCTTTTGGGGGACAATCCACATTACATATAAACAATATTTTACATTTCTTCATTTTTTGACATGTACAGTAACCATTTATCCCAGCCTTTAGAAAATGAGTCTTCCTTAGTTTTTAATCTATATGTGAGTCTCTCCATTGTTTGAATATCACCGATAATATTGAGCCATTGTCTGTAGTCAGGTGCAACAGACTGGAGCCAGTTCTTAGTGATGGCCTTTTTTGCTGCAGCAAAAATAATCTTAATCAAATATTGGTCTCCTTTATGCACAGTTCCTTCCATATGTCCCAGGTATAGGACAAGACAAGTTCGGGGGATTTTGTATCCTAGTACCTCGCACAGCACGACATGGATATGAATTTTAATTTTACTGCAGCTCCAAAACACGTGTGTATGGTCCCTCCATCCATGTGACTGTGTAGTTGTAGTTGTATTTTCCACATATCATACCACATGTTGTCCGGGATCTCTTCACTCAGTTATTTTTCCCATTTAGCTTTGACATATAATATTGAATCATTCTTAGCTTCCATCAAACAAGAATACAGAATTGACACAGCTCTGGGAATGACATCATTGTAAGATTGAACAATCACTTTTACCATAGGATGTGTCTCATCAGCATGTTTCTTAATTATATTTAAATAGTAATCCCTCATTTGTAAGAATCTGAATAAGTCCTGATTTTTTAGGCAAAGTATTTTTTAAATCTTGAAAGTTTCTCATTTCACCCTTTTGGATAACCTCGCACTTCACGGTTATACCCATCTCAGTCCACTGTTTGAATCTGGTATCAGAAATTCCCGGTGTGAATTCTTTATCAAAAGCTATCCATTTTAATAGACCAAGTTCCCTTCCCAGCTTGAGTTGTTTGATAATGGAATACCATGTATTTAAGGTAAAAGTTGTTATTGGGTCTAATTCTTTCTCTTCTTTAGAGTGGGCGGGAATTTCACTTTGCCCTATGAGTGGTTGAATCAGGGGCCCAGATGTAGGTATTTCAATATCTTTCCAACGAGCTACATATTCAACTTTACACCAGTAAATTAGTGGACGCAATTGTGCTTCGTTAAGATATTCCCTGAAGTTAGGAAGTGCCAGCCCCCCCTTGTCTTTAGGCAGCTGTAGAGTGGTATATCGAATTCTCGGTTCCCCCCCCCAAAATAAATCTAGATATTAGTCTATCCCAATTGTGAAACTGGATCTGTAGTATACAAACAGGCAAAGATAGAAACAAATATATATATGTGGAAAAATATTCATTTTCACTAAATTTATCCTGTCAGTGAGGCTCAGTGGATAAGTTGACCACTTTTCAATATCATTCCGTATGTTGCCATCAATATGGTCATAGTTGTTTCGGAAAAGCTGTGACAAGTTTTTTTACTAATTACTAATTACTACTAATGCCTAAATATTGAATTGATTTAGCTTTCCAATTAAATTTTAATTATTTAAGTTCTTCATTTGGAGAGCAGTAAAACATGAGAATTTGAGTTTTAGATATTTTTAATTTGTAACCTGAGTGTATGCCAAAATGTTCTAAAATTTGCATAAGTTTCATAAAGGAGTTTACTGGATCTTTTAATATGATCAAAACCTATTCCTGTTATTACATCCTCTTGTCTAATCATTTGGGCTAATGGTTCTATATAGAAAAACAAGGTAAGAGACAGCAGCCCTGTCTGGTTCCTCTTTCCAAAGTAAATCTGTCCGACAGTGAGCTGTTTACTTTAAATCTAGCTGTTGGTTTGTTATAGAATGATTTGATGCATTGAATGTTTTTTTCCTTAAATCCAAATTTTTCTAAAGTTAAATATAGAAAATCCAAGTTAAACCTACCAAAAGCCTTTTCGGCATCTACGCTGATCAATGCTTCTGGTATTTAATTTTTTTGTATTTTATGTATAATGTGAAGTATTCTCCTGATATTATTCTGAGTTTGTTGACCTAAGACAAAGCCAGTCTGGTCCTCATCTATAAAATCTGATACTATTGTTTGGAGCCTGTTTGAAATTATAGTGGTATAAAGTTTGTAATCTATATTAAGAATTGATATTGGTCTATAATTTTGGGAGTATTCTTTATTTTTTAGTGGTTTTGGATGACTGTAATTATTGCTTCCTTCCATGAGGGAGGAGTGTTCTCTTTGGTAATGGTCAAATTAAAGGCTCTAAGTAATACTGGCGACTTTTTCAAGTTTTTTTTTGGTTGGTATTTGGATCATGTAGTTTATTGACTGTAATCTCTGCCTGTTGCTTACATAATATTCATGCCAATAATTTGGCAGCTTTAGGACCTAATTCATAGTAATTTTGTTTTAAATACCTAGCCTTTTTCTCTATTTTCTGTTGTAGTATTCTATTAATTTGGTTTTTCACCTCTTTCATTTGTTGCTCTATTTTTTTGTCTTTTTTCTCTTTTATGTTTTTGTTTCAATTGTTTCAGGCCAGCTAACAGACTTGTACTGAGTTTCTTTTTTTTGATCTTTGATTTGTTTGACCACCTGTTTTTTATTTAACATCCCCACGTTCAATCTCCATATTGTGTCTTTTCGTTCTATTTTTCATTTTTAAATAGATTGGGCTATGGTCCGACAAATCGGCAACTCCAATTTGACATTCCTGTATTCTATCCCTGTCTTCCTTCTGCATAAAAAAATTGTCAATTCTTGAGTATACGGAGTGTGCTGCTGAATAATGACTAAAGTCTCTCTGTAGTGGATGTAGTTCACTCCATGCATCAAAAAAGCCCATTTCTTCCCATGTATTTTTCACTACCTTTGTGATAGGTTTCCTATTTCTCTTGCGACTAGTTGCATCTAGGTCATAGTTGATTATCACATTGAGATCTCCTCCACATATGCATACACCTTCTATTCTCTACAGCAATCAAATCAACTAGGGATTTAAAGAAGTGTTTATCACTTTCAGTGTTTAGCACTTTTTCCTTTTACAATAATATAACGTCCCTCTTTATTAGGGGTGTAAATCTCTGGTTTCATCACGATACGATATTAAATCGATTCATTGGACAACGATACGATATTTGCCAATATCAAAAGTCTGCCGCGATACGATATCGATTCGATTCAGTGGCCTGCGATCGATTTGAGACGATATCATATGCCCATTTAACACAACCTGTTACATTCACATCAACTCACAAAAAAAACGTAATTATAATTTAAACATTTTATTGCTTTGCTCTTCAAGATGTTAAACAAAAAACATACATTTAAGAGCTTAACTTAAGAGCCTGTAATCGCTTTTAGAACAAATGTATTTGTAACCATTTCACCATAACAATAAATAATATAATAATCAAATACGTCTTCCACTGTCCTTTGGGAGGTTTTTCTTCAAAAAAAAAACAAGCTTAACTTAAGAGCCTGTAATAGCTTTCAGAACAAATGTATTTCTTTCAGAACAAATGTATTAGTAACCATTTCACCAAAACAATCAATAATATAATAATCAAATATTTCCTCCAGTGTCCTTTGGGAGGTTTTTCTTTAAAAAAAACCAACTGGTCAACATGCTCTGCGGACAAAACACTGCGTTCAGAGCGGACAATGTCTCCAGCAGTGCTGAAAACACGTTCTGAAGGTACACTAGTACCAGGAATGCACAGGTAGGTTTTGGCAAGGTTTGCCAGGAGGGGAAACTCAGTCTGATGTGTTTTCCACCACTCCAACACATTACCTTCCAGGGGCAATGGGTC
>OMPA01111591.1:0-12361 GCA_900312635.1 Pollachius virens
CCAGCCGAGCCACGCTTTGTTGTGCTCTGATCCTCCGCCAAAATCTGTATGCATCTGTGTGTGTGTGTGTGTGTGTGTGTGTGTGTGTGTGTGTGTCTGTGTGTGTGTGTGTGTGTGTGTGTGTTTGTGTGTGTGTGTGTGTGTGTGTGTGTGTGTGTGTGTGTGTGAGTGTGTGTGTGTGTGTTTGTGTGTGTGTGTGTGTGTTTGTGTGTGTGTGTGTGTGTGTGTTTAATTCATTTGATTCATGTTTTTCTTTTATTTCCAGATACATAGATGTGGCCAAAGCATCGGGTGTCCCATGCCGCTGTTTTCACTTCTCGGCATCACTGGAGCAGGCCAAGCACAATAACAGAGTATATACCTATCCCTATTGCTCTTTATAGGGCCTTCCTAACTTAGTTCCCCTTCTTGATAGCTTTTGGTTGGTAAAACGTTCTGTGCGGAAGAACTGACCTTGTGTGCTCTTCCTGTTGGTATGCAGTTTCGTGAGATGGCCCCGTCAGATGTCAAACACGGCAAGGTCAACGACATGATCTTCCATAGCTACAAGTGAGTCTTGCTGTGCAGAGCTGCATGGTCTATGGCTACTCGCATGGGAAGTTGAGAAAGATCCACCATCTGCACCACCATACTTCTGATTGAATTCATGCTTGTGTATTCTGTATGTGGATAAAAAACTGTCTTTTTCAAAGAACCTCCTGGTTGTATGACCTGGAAGAAGTTTGGTTTAGTTTGTTAGGGTTAATATTTTGGGCATTAGGATTATTTTATATGGGGCCTACATGTGATGATTTTTACCTTCCCCTCTAACTCTACTCGGCTGGTCGACAGGAAACACCACGTGGCTCCAGATCTCTCCGAGGGCTTCTCCGAGATCCTTCAGATCCACTTTGTCCCCGACTTCAAAGACAGCAAATCAGAAAGCCTGTTCAGACTGTTTTCTGAAGGCTGATTGGAAGGTTGGCCCTACATGAGCCCTGGATCTCTACGGCTGTTCTTCAACCATGAGTGCTACACACGGTATCAACAAGCTGTAATGATGTTACTGTGCACTAAAAACTAATGCTTAATACAACAACCGGTATGTTAACAACAGTTTTTCCGTCGTTTGTTTTTTGGTTGTTCATTCATTTACATGCCTTCTTAACAAGTTAACAAGAAAACGTCTATCGACCAGAACCTTTTGTTAACCAGGACTTCAGTGTGTTGATGTGGACCAGAACTGTCTGTCCTGGGAAAAAGCATTTGTATTATTTTTATGAAAATAAAGACCTCAGAACTTGGGCCATTTTAGACCATTTTTCAAGCTCAAGGATTTATTTAAGATTAGGGGACCAAGCACAAAGTGCGAGGCAACCCGTTGCATTTGTCTGTCTTTTTTACTCCACAATAATGACCTACACAGCAAAAACTGCTGTGTTGCATTTTATGAAACTTTCCACAGCTGTAGAGGCTGGCTAAATATTAACAAAGAAGAAAAACTACACTGATCGGGCTAAAGATGGCGCTTTAGCCATAGTTCAAAAATGCTAACTTTGAACAGGCATATCTCCTTACCCCTTTGAGTTACAGTCATGAGACTTTGCCCATATTTGCATATCATGGTAAACGATTCTGCATCAAGAACCTATGACCTCGTCTGGATAGATTTCACACCATTTTGAATTTTGTGAAAAACACTAGATTCCCTAAGGTTCATAGGTTGTTTGACTTGGATCAAAATTCCTTCGGGAGATAGCATATATGGACCAATAGCTTCCATATAACGAGAAGGGAAGTTTGAACACAAAGTGTTCAAGCCCCTGGGATGACATCAAGATTTCTTATAGGACTCCTAAGATCTTGAGTCCAATACAAAAGTTGTTCGGGATAGAATTGTGAACAAGATGACATCAGCATATTTTGAGTTAGGCATCAAAATGGGTGTGGCCTGGGACTAAAATAACCACAGTTCCTACCAAGACGGATTGTGTGTTGTGTGACCTAAGAATGCAACTCTGAGGCTCAGGAATGGGGGAGTAAAACTTGGGCGTAGATATGAGACTTTCAGAGAGACGAGTTGGTTGGATTCTCTAGGGAGGTCCAGGGCTGGAAGGCAGCTGGCTATGATTGGCAGCTCAAATAGGAGGTCACCACATATGTATTTTGAAGACATGCTTTGTTCATGGTACAACATCAGTCAAGCAGTTATTTGAGTTGATAAGATTGTTTCACCTGACCATTCTTATTTAGCATTTTGTTATGCATTAAAGCATGCAGTCATCCAACTATTTAGTTAATCATCTAGACATGCACACATCCAAAAGAGAGGTTGGGTTACTTTCATCTGGTGGACAAACAATACAACTTACAATTATAATTCAGCTGGAGCACCGCCAACCTTTCAACTCTACTTAATTACTGTGGTAGAAAATAATGAAGGTTTAAAAAGGATATTTGCCAAATGTTAGGATATATTAGTGGAAAGGAATGTACCAGCAGGGGGGGGGCGACAGACTCCAGACCTTGTTCCATTGTTATTCAACACCCCAGAGAGTTCAGGGTTGACCGGCAAACACTCACACAAGACATCCCTCTGTAGTCAATGACATCAGTCTATTTCTCAGTTCACTTACATAATAAGTAAAAGTAAGGTTAACTTTAAGTATAAATTATATTAGAATATAAGGTAAATATATTTACTGTTACGGCCACTGTTTGTTTGTTGCTGCCTTCTTGTTTCCCCTCTGTTATGTGTAGGTGCGAGTCATTAACAATTCATCATCATCTCGCCTCTACCAACCAGCTTGCACCAATCACCTCATCAGTTTCCAGCCAGGGGAGGCCTGCCACACACATAAAGCCAGTTTAACTTGTCTCTCGCTCTCGCTCCTTTTTGTCCCGTTTGTGGTTCGTGGACTGGTTTTGCTGTGGCATGGTTAGAGCATTTGATTATATACATATCTAAGAGATATACATATATTGTCCCCTAGTTTTCCTTTCTCCCCCTGCTTGCACCAATTGTGACCCCCCTTTGTTAGTTCCCCCATGTTTTTTTTGTCCTTGTGGTTACCTTGCGGCCTTGGGACAGGTAAGACAGAGGCCTCTATACATTTACACGTAGTGCTCTTTGTTTAGTAACACTAGGCTAGGAGTGTTGCTACCCGCTGTACTTTTGGCTTAGTTTAGTTAGGTTAGCCGACGTGTGGTCCGCTGTGTTATCTGTTAGCGTAGCTTGTTTTGTTTGGTTCTTTTGGTTGGCAACACTCAAGTCCCAAGGCCCGCTGGTTTTGTCGTATGTTACTTTTGTGTTTTGTGATGTCACCCCATTAAACCTATGTTCAACCTTATCCGTTGCTGTTGTCATTACTTTGTTTCACTCACCAATTGTTTCTTCGTCTACACCCATAACCCGGACAATTTTAACATCCGTTACCTCCCCCGCTACCCCTAGACAGTGGGAGTTGTAACATACAATGGAGCCAAATGTTAAACACTTGATATTGCCTGGCCGTCCTGTGTTAAACTAATGCCTGCATTCCGATGAAACCCCGACGCCTCATGTAAATGGCCTCTTATGGCTGGTTTAGACTACACGATTCTCAGACATTCCTCCACGATTTAACATGTCACACTATACGATCACAGAGCCAGAAAATCGGGCCTTGTCTCGTCGTAAGACTGGAACACTACAAGATTCGAGGGTGCGATTCTCTCTACTTTGTATCATTCACGTTTGCAAGATATTTAGAAAATCTAAGGTTTAGAACTAACAAATGCTTTTTACATTGTCATAAAGGTTCCAGTATTTATATCTGCTCAATGCAGCAGTTCCTCACAGTAGTTGCGTTGCGCGTGACATGAACGAGACAAAGTAGACGCAGCAACAAAGCGTCAACAATGGATCCCGAGTAGCTAGCACTAGGCATTATGCTGGCGGTCCTCTGCACAGAAACGGAAAGGAAGAAGATTGTGGACTCGTTCTTGGGTTGCACGAAGAGGAGAGCTCGGGATGTCGGTGCTACATACTGAACTGGAGGTAATGTTTTATGAACATAATAAGTTGAACACTGCGCGTGAGCTCCAGCTGTTCCCGGGGTTCCCTCACGCAACTGGGGGCGGGGTTCATTCATGTCAACAATGGATACGTCATGCGATTCCCCAAATAATTCAGACATGCCAAACTTTTCGTCGTGGGGTTTTCGAACGTTGCAGACGAAAACAACGCAGATCGCAAGCATGTCACATTACAAGACCTTGTCTCGTCGCCGACCTTTCAAAATCGTGTACGACTCGCAAATTTGTCTGCGGCAAACGAATCGGGGCAAAATCGAGCTGAAATCATGTAGTCTGAACCTGCCATTAAAGGGGATGGGAGCTGGCACTCTCATTGGTTTATTGCACGTTACGCCCAAACCACACCTACGGGTAATTAGGCTACTTTAGACCAACCCTTTTAAGATTAGCGCCGGGTGCAGGAGTCATTTTTGCGCCGATAAACTAGCAACATCGCCATAGAACCGCCCACAAAGCTACTTGCGCTTCTCCGTAAGTAGCTTTGTGTCCGACCGTTAAAATAGGGCCCAAAATAAGGAACCTTGGTCGCCATTTCACGTCAAACTGAGCAAAACAACCTTTAAAATGACAAATAATGAATAACAATCAAACAATCACAATAAACAAAAAAACATACGATGTGAGCAGATATTGCTGGTGTAAACAAACACACCAGCAATATCATCACATAGCGGAACTCTGCCTTGTGCGTCCTTAACATGACTTCCTGAACTTCTTAAAGGGACCACTACCCCCTAGTGGCAGGTTACATGAATTGACGTAACACATAAGGAACTACATTATGGTAAGAGAACGCCAAGGTATTTAACCACATATTTTTCTATTAAGCCTTTCCTTCCAAGCAAGGCAGAAATCTTTTGCCTTTCCTCCTTTCCAAAAACTACAACCTCAGTTTTGTTTTTGTTGAGCTGAAGAAAGTTTTGTGACATCCATTTATCTATTTCTTCAATACAATGGCAGAAAGTTTCAATGGGGGTATAGTCATTAGGCATTAGAGGTATATAAATTTGAGTGTCGTCAGCGTTACTATGGTAGGAGTTTGAGTTATTTTTTACAAGTTGAACAAGCGGCAGCATGTAGAGGATAAATAATATTGGACCCAAGATTGAACCCTGGGGAACTCCACAGGTCAAAGATGTTGATGTTTAGGAACAGTTTCCAACTGTAACAAAGAAGCTCCTGTCCAGTAGATAGGATTTAAGCCACCTGATTACAACACCAGTGAAGCCAACCCAGTGCTCAAGTCGCTGAAGTAATATGGTGTGGTCCACAGTGTCAAAGGCTGCACTGAGGTCCAGTAATACTAAGATCGATGCCTTGCCTGCATCTGTATTTAGCCAAATGTCACTTATGACTTTGGCAAGCGCTGTTTCAGTACTGTGGTTGGCATGAAAACCTTACTGAAAGTGGTCAAGGCAGTTCAGTGTCAGAAAAGAGACACTATTTTTTCAATAATTTTGCCAATGAACAGTGGGTTAGATATGGGCCTGTAATTGCTTAATATGGATGTATCTAGGTTGTTCTTTTTAAGTAGTGCTTTAATAGCAGCTGTCTTTAGGGATTTAGAATATTTGCACATCTCCAAAGATGAATTTATGATTTTAAGCTGATCTGGCGCTAGGAGGTGAAGGAAAAATTAAAAAAGAAGATGGTGGGCAGAGGATCTAGTGTGCACATGGAGGAGTTGAGGCTTTGTACCATTTACTCAAGAGTTTCAGAGTCAATCATGCTGAAATTGGACATCAGATTTAGTGTTCCTGTATTTATAGTTATTGGTTCTGGTTGTTGAGTGATATGAGTTGGAGATAGTATGTTCAGTCTGATCTGATCAATTTAAGTTTGGAAAAATGATGCAAACTCATTGCACCTGCTGGTGGAGATGAGCTCAGGTCCTAGTTGAGGGGGGGGAGGGGGTTGGTCAGTTTTTCAACTGTTGAGAACAGGACTCTAGTGTGTTCATGTTCCTGTTTATGCTGCTAGAGAAGAACAACTTTCTTGCTTTACAGGTTTCAGTATTAAAATGTCAAAGCATCTCCTTATATGTTTTGTAGTGAACAGGGAGCTTGGTTTTGCGCCACTGTCTTTCCGCCTTCCTACACTTTCTCTTCAAATGTTTAACTGTTGGGTTTTGTTTCCATGGGGCTTTCTGTTTTCTATTGAGTTTCTAAGTTTTAGTGGTGCTATAACATCCATAATCTCTAACATTCATGAATTAAAATGATCCATCCCGTCATCTACTGAGTATGATGTTGGACTTGAAAGTTGGGAGAGAAATGCTTGTTCAAAGAGAACATTAGTGTGATCATTAATCATTCTCCTTCCTTTCATCACAGAGTTGTTAGACCTTTGTGGGGACAAAGAAAAATACAAGAATAATCGGACAATGCTAAGTCCCTAACAGCTAAAGAAATATCAACACCTTTTGTGATGACCAGTGCCCTGTACTTCGAACATACCCAGGCTTTCTTGGGAAAACCTGGATCAACAGAGCCGCAAATTGCAATCAGAGTTTAATCGTACTACGAAACTCACTTAGGATTCGATTCGTCAATCCTGTTTTTCTGCTTTAGTTCTAATGTGCGTTCCCATGAAAGGGCCGCTAATCGTGTCATTTTACTCACCTTTATAAGATGGATAGATCAAAAGCAGTATATTTCACTCAAGAGGAACAGATAGTCATAATGAACTCCTATGAGGAGTTCAATAATCAGATAACTGCTAGGGGCAACACAGTTGCACATAATAAGGCCTAGGGAGGCGTGCTGGCAAAAATGAAAAGATTCTCCATATTGTCTAAAAAATAACTGCCAAATGCAGAATTGTTCACCATTAATCCTAATTGGGTGATGATGATTTCAAAATGCAAAATCAACGTCCAACCTGCCTTATTCAATAGTTCATGGAATTCACTTTCTATGCACCCTATGTAAGAAATGTATCGCATGAGTTTTCAACTGCTAAGGTGTAGCAGCAGTGGCGTAGTGGATTAGTAGTGGATTAGACCCGAACGCCAGTGACCGGAGTTCAAATCTTGCCGGTCCATCATCATGCCATTTACCCCCCAAGTACGAAATAAGCACAAAAATATCATTTCATAACCTTTACTGAATAAGTATTCCATATGACATAAGAATTTGGACTTTTTAAGCTTCACATAAATGCACACCACTTGGGAGCCAAACCCTGCGCGCAGAAATTCAAGACTAACGTGCTACCACCACTCTACCACTCTCTCATGGAGACACACTGCACAACAGTAAATATTATCTACACAAGGTCCAACAAGGATAATCAAATAGTGAATACCCTCTTATGAGAACCTGTATCTATCATAAAGAATATTCTCAGGCAATGCCAAGCGATCTGTCCCGAAATACCCTTTGTCGGAAAGACCCTTTACAATACGGGCTCCAAGGTCCACGGGAACACCCACAAATGGTGAAGACATTGTCAAAGGAGGGGCTAGGTAGCTGCCCATGCCAATCCAACCGGATAGTCTTAGCTGAAAACCTGCTCCCGACCAGGTTTGTTTGACAGCATAAGTCACGATGGTGATACAGCAACGCTAAAAGAGATCGACTTTCGTGGTTCAAGCTAACCCAGGCTTTGAGCGCAGCATACCTTGCTAACCCACTAATCAAGGTTCGTAGTACAGTGCAAAGGTCAAGTGTATGACCAAGGGAGTGCGTTGTCCAATGTTGATGACACACAAGGCATGTAGGGTGAGAGAGGAAGAGAGAGGAAGAGAGAGAGAGAGAGAGAGAGAGAGAGAGAGAGAGAGAGAGATACACACCTTAAGAGTCAGACAGAATGGACTCTGGGGCTAGGGGAGGCTGCACACCTGTTGCTCGTTGACCAATCAGTGATCAACAGGTTGAACCAGCCAGAACACGGCGACCGTCTCCTCTATAAATAGCGCCCTCCCCCTCGCTGACATCCTCTTTCTGCTGCTCTCCTCGCTCAGAGGTACGTGACCAAATGTCTCCAGGTCCTCAACAGAATCAGACTCAATCCTCAAGACATATCGGTGGTCTGCAGTCTCTAATAATGTGTTTGTCTTTCTTCCTCAGACCTACCAAACCATGAGAGGCAAGGTAAGCCAACCAAAGGAATGTTATATTTTGTTTTGTACCTGAAATGGTTCCTGACCATGGAGCTTGCAGTCTTTCGTCTAGCTCAGTTTCCCTCTTTGCTTATTCATTTTTACTTCATACTCAGCCTGTAGTTTACATTATTGATACCTGGGCAGATCTTTGGCTCTTGCCCCTGTTTGTGGTATTAATGTCAGTTACAAGAAGCCAACAATTCTGCTAGCTTATTGTAGGTCTCTTTGGATAAAATAATCTGCCAAATGTAAAATGTGTCACTGGGGGGTGTTGATAACATGTGTGTTTTTATTTTTTAGTGGAAGAAGAAGCGTATGCGCAGGTAAGAATGTTTTGACACTGACTTATATCCTATAAACCAAAACCACTCAAGTTTATAAACGCTTGTCTAAACGCCTGGTCCAGATTTGCTATCTGCAGAATCTTGATGTGAGAAACAATCAGCTCTTGGATTCCAACAGTTTGCTCCCTTTATATAAAGTGTGCTCAGCCACAGCAACATTAGTGTTCTTCCTGAACAGTGTCTATTGATTCTGGTTTCGCCGCACCCTGTGAAGCGCATGTCTAGGCATGTAGTATCAGAGGGCTAGCATCCATCGGGGCGAGCATCAATGTTGTCCGATGTTGATGACTATTCAGTGGCTGGTTGTTCTACAGTTGGGTCTTCGCATGATTTACGTAAACTGTTTTCAGTTTAGTGTGAGCAATCTACTGATCGCTGTGCTTAAAGCCAGACCTTATTGCTAATGTCACCTAGGACATGTAAAGGTCTGAACCAGGATTGTTCAACTAGACTCTGCATAGCCTCCCACCCCTCTTACGCACTTACTGTATGTTGTACGTTCTTGCACTTAGCAACAGTACTTGGCATTGTGTAACATCTTATCCTAGCTATCTCAGTTGTATACAGGGAATGGGTTAACCTAGCGATTGCAACTGCTTGGTACTTGGTTCTATGAGCATCCATACTGTAATGATGGAGATATATGGTTGTTTATCCTTCTTCTGACAAATGTACTTGTCATAATTTTCTTTGGATAAAAGTGTCTGCTAAATATAACTGAAGGACACGTATAGTCGAAACCAGTGTAGAGTATCCTTGTCCCTGTTATATGACAGGAGCGCTCATAACTAGTGCTGAGTGACCCCTGTGTTGGCGATGTCCCTACTGAGTAAGGCTTCAAGTGCTACACCTTAAACGTTGGGGCTTGCTGGTAAATGTGTACTACGTTAAGGGCAGGACCACTCATCTGGGACCTTGTGTCACATCTCACCCCTTCATTGATTATTTCACTCCCTGTCCTTCCGTTTCTCACATCGCTGATTGTCCTCACTCACCTTAATTGTTTTCACCTGTCCCACATCAACATTCCTCTCCTAGTGGATTTAGGCAGAGTGTTTCCCTTCCTCTGTGCCTGTTCGTCTTTGTTTAAGCGTCCCAGCATTTTCCGAGTGATATCTCCCTTCCAGATGTCTGCCTGATCTCCAACTGATTTCCTGTGTACCGACCTATCGGCTAGTAAAGCCCAGTCATTGTACCCAGACTTCTGCCTCCCGAGTCGTACTATTGAGTTATAGGGTTAGGGCTGCTCCCCAGCCGTTCCACCTTGTGTCCTAGTCTCTTATCCCTGTTTGTTTCAACAGACTGAAGCGTAAGAGGAGGAAGATGAGGCAGAGGTCAAAGTAGATGCCGGTCCCAGCAGCAGTGGTGTTCCTGTGTGGTGATGCGCTGAGCAGCCTGGAGCCGATCTTGGAGGATAATGCCCAGTGCTGGATGACACCCTGATCCTCGACCAGCGGCTGTAGATCTCTGGGACAAACCATATCTTTACGCTAGAACTAACGCTATAATAAATTATGGTTACCACAACTTAATTTGTGTCATGCTTGGTCGTTAAATGAGATTTTTTTGGTGAGTAAATGGTTGTACTATGCACAAATGATTAATGACTAAAACCCTACCGGTCCATATTACTATGATTGTTGCTTCATAAAAACATGCATGCTTAACCTACTGGGCATTGTTCTAAATACTAGAAAATGCATTTCCTGCAGAAAATGCGGTGAGTGCTGTAGTGCAAAGTGAGGTTGAAAATATTTTTTAATAAAGCCACATAGATTAAAACAAATGTAAAATTGCTTAAATCAAGTGAAGGGATTTGAACAAAAGTCTAAATGAAGTAAACATGCACACCATTTTAAGAAAACGTAAATGGTTGCAAACAAAGTGACCTGAATGAAAAACGACTTGAACTGAAGAATCTGAAACGTTAGTTATGTATTGTAACTCTAGATTCTGAGTAAAGGAGCAGGCTTTAAAGGCTATCGCTATTGGGTTTTCCCTAGGCGCGAGCCGTAGCACTGGAAAATTTGTAATCCCCGCCCACCAACAGCGTGGGCCTCAATCACGTCCGCAGTCCGCAGATATAAGCGGTTGCCGGCGGACGTTCTGCTCCCAATAAACAGCTTTTCTGCAGTTATTTAAAGGACAATGAGGCCAACCATTTAAAAGGCTGTGCCTATACTCTAGAGTCTCTATACTCTAGAGAATCTAGAGTTACAATACTTAACGTTAACGTTCTATGTCGTATAGGCTTCGCCTTTAAAGGCTATCGCTATTGGGTTAAAGGGCGAAGCACGATGTAGTCCATGCCTCATTGGTCACGTTCAGTACCAGAAACACAGCTACATACGCGCCAGTATCATGCGTCAGACGTAGCATAACATGTCATGCGTCTAAGGGCACATCATCAACGAGCAGCTCTAATGTGTCTGATAAGACACAAGAGCTGTCAGCATGAATATCTAACTCCACATCACATTCTGATAATATGCGAGGGGAATAGTCACACAAACCCACTCACTCTGACAAAGCGTGAGCTTTGTCAGAGTGAGCTGAGTGTGAGCTGAGTGTGTCATAGAGACGCGCGACATGTCTCTTAGATTAAACCTAATGAAAGAGCATGGGGAAGCCCAGGAGGCTGCTGTGCAGATATCCTCCATAGGCATCCCTCTTTGCAGAGCGACAGAGGACGATATTCCTCTGGTCGAGTGAGCTCTGATAGACTCAGGCAGCTCTGCCCCCACTGACACATTAGCCTGTGTGATAGCTTCACACAGCCAATGTGACAGCAGTTGTTTCGTCAGGGGGAGGCCCTGGGACTGCTCTCTGTAATGCACAAATAACTGTTGAGATTTGAGCAGAGCCTCCGTGCGCTTCACATAACAGGCAAGCGCGCATACGGGCACAAGAGATGGGCTGTTGCTTCCTCCTCAGATTGATGAGGAGGGAGAAAGAAACCATTGAGTGTTATTACTCTCGATCTGAATGAGCTACAAATACTCTGGTGTAAAAGCCGGGTTTGGGCGTAATATGGCCGAACTGCCGTCTCCTTGTATTCTAAGACATGAAGGGGCTACACCGAGTGCAGACAGGTCGCTCACTCTCTTAGCTGACGTCAGGGCCAGCAGCAAAGCTGTCTTGGCTGACACAAACTTGAGGGGCACCTGGTCAAGATACTCAAATGGGGCTTTAACCAGTGCGCGCAGCACCAGTGTTAAATCCCATTGTGGAGTGAGAGAGCGCGTCACGGTCTCTCTCTCCTCACACCTTTTAGGAAGCACTTCATTAAGGTGTGACTAAAAACAGCTTTATCCCCGAAGCCTTCATGGCATGATGAAACAGCAGCCGCATACGTTTTATCCATGCTAAAAGCCAGCCCTCTTTCCATCAGTGCCTGGAGGAAAGAGAGCACAGGCGGCAAAGGGCAGGAGATGGGATCACAACCCCTCTCCGTGCACCATTTTTGGAAAGCCGCCCATTTAGCCGAGTAAAAAGCTGGGGTGGAGTCAGCTCTGGCACCCTGGATGGTCCGTACGACCTCCCAGGAGAGGCCGAGACCCTCTAGGCGCTCACGTTCAGCGACCAGGCCCACAAGTGCTGGCTGATCTCTGGGTAATCTATGATTGCTCTCCCTGCCTGTGAGAGAGCGTCTCGCTGCCAAGGGAGTTCCCTCGGCGGCCCCGAGAGCAGACGCTGGAGGCAGGGAAACCACGGTGCACTTGCGCGTTGCGGTGCTATGAGAATCATAGACAGCCGCTCCTCTTGGACTCTTGAAGACTTGGGGAATCAGAGGGACGGGTGGGAAAGCGTACAGGAGTGTGTTCAGCCACGGTCTGTGAGCGAACGCATCGACCCC
>OMPA01111678.1:0-15522 GCA_900312635.1 Pollachius virens
GGCGGCTAATTGGCCCAGGAGGAAGCATGCCTTTGCTGATTGGCCCAGGAGGGAGCAGGCCACTTGGCCAGAGCCGTGGGTCAGCGACTTGACCGCACCTGTTCTTAAGGTGTGTGCTTCTGTCCACCGTAGGATGTAACCTTGAGGGTGCCTACCGGTTGCGGGTCGTCAGGGGCGACGGCTGTAGGCAGGTTGGGGCGATGGGTGCGTGTCACGGCCCTCGGCTGGTGGAATTCCACAAGACACCCACCCACCTGCAGTTCAACAAGTACGTCCTGACGGGCTACCGGCCCATCTCCAGCGCCCAGGAGTGTCTGCGCAGCCTCTTCTACATGCACAACGAGCTGGGAAACATCTACACACACGGTGAGTCCTCACACATCTACACACACGGTGAGTCCTCACACATCTACACACACGGTGAGTCCTCACACATCTACACACACGGTGAGTCCTCACACATCTACACACATGGTGAGTCCTCACACAACTACACACAGTGGGGAATCTCACATCTACACACATGGTGAGTGCTCACACATCTACACACATGGTGAGTGCTCACACATCTACACACATGGTGAGTCCTCACACATCTACACACATGGTGAGTCCTCACACATCTACACACATGGTGAGTCCTCACACAACTACACACAGTGGGGAATCTCACATCTACACACATGGTGAGTCCTCACACAACTACACACATGGTGAGTGCTCACACATCTACACACATGGTGAGTCCTCACATCTACATACATGCTCTCACATCTACACACATGGTTAATCTGTCCACACAAATGTCCTTTGCGTCTACATACATGCTCTCACATCTACATGCATGGGGAGTCCTCTCACATCTACGGACACGTTCTCATATTTACATGAATGGTCTCAAATGTAGTCAAATGATGAGTCTGTCTATGCGCATGTTCTCACATCCACATGCGTGGCGAGTCTGACCGACAGGTTGATGCAATTATTCCCAACCTGTGGGTCAGGACCCCACTCAGGGTTGTATGATCTACATTTGGGGTCATGGGAAATGCGGCAAACTTCTACTTATCACTTAATGAACTTTATTACAAATCCCTTCTTCTGCTGGGATTCACATACGTTCACTGAGACATTGGTATTACTGGCCGATGTAGATTGGGTTAAAAGGATGTGTGCTGAAGCAGATGTGTATAAGTTGGAGTGGAAAAAATTGGACATCAATTTGGCATTGGTCTGAAAAAAATTTGGGGAACCACTGAGTTCTGCCCTCAGTCAAACATGAGGATGAAGAAATAACGCTGCCCGGATGGCATTGTCTTATAATGGTGATTACCTAGTAAGCAAATCACCACATTAAGGTGGTAATTAGCAAATAAGCATACAACCCATTATGCCGGTGTTAAGCTAGTTAGCAGAACACCCCATTGACGTGGTATTTATCAAATAAGCAGACACCCCATCAAGGTGGCAATTACCTAGTTTCCTACTTAGGCGATGTCATGACAAACGGTCACATGAGGCTTGCTGCCCTCACCTTCACCCGAATTATCCAATAGGAATGATGGCAGGAAGGGATCATGTCCTATAGGAATGCAAGGAGGGCGGGGATTAACTCTTATCTCTCCTTGGAATGCCTGGCCTGAAAATACGCCAGCGTCTAACACTCCTTTAGAGAGCAGCTGTAGAGGTGATGATGAAATATACAGGTTATCTGCAGGGTCTGCTAGGATCTGCAGGGTAGCTGCTAGAATAGAATGGAGACACGACCACTACATTACAAGTGTAACAGACAGAAGACCCTCAAAGTCTGTGTCGCCCCTGCATGGAAAATGGGGATGCTTGTAGTGATGAATAATACTGAATCATAATAATAATAATGAATGTTTACGTGGCTTTTCTAGTCCTACAAAGTGGTACCTTGGATGAGCATGGTGAGGTGGGAACCCCAGGAAATCTCCCTGTGGTGTGTTCTCCAGGCAGCCTACTCCTGTCCTGCATGCTAACTTCATTACATCTAATGCTCTTAGCAGTGAGATTAGCCTGAGAGACGCGTGAGGGACCTGGAGAAAGGCTTCCGGCCACAGAGACGGAGTCCTGCAGGTTTTACATCTACCAGAACCAACCTCTTTTAGGTCCATTTTTATCATAAAGGTCAGGAAGGGAGTCTCACAATCAACAGTTTCGTTCCCCTTTTATTTTGGTTAAATAGAGATCATAAGGCGTGCCAAAAATCACAATATTTCATGTTATGGGATTCATTGTCAGTACTATTTACTTATTAGTCCTATTTTGACATAACAATCGAATGTTGTCACCGATTCATGTTAGCTTTAGATACTGAGCTATCAGACACCACAGCCGGAGAAGTCTATTATGTTGTCATCTGCCTTTCTCTTTATTCCTAATCCTAATCCTCACCTTTCTCTCTCACAACTCTTTTCTTTCCTCCTCACTGTCTCCCTTTCATCTGTCAATGCTCTTCTCTCCTCTCGTCGTCCTCCTCTTCTCTTCGCCCTCCTCCTGCTGGAATCATATTGGTCTTAACTGTGGACTCACACTTCATTATTTAATTCATCACCCATTGCTTGTTGATGCCTTGTCCTCACTGTCCATGTCCTGTTGCACTATATTTATTAAATACACACACCGGAACGTTGAGAGAACTATGTTCTGCATAAATGGCAATAAAAGGTATCCTTATCCTCCTCTCTTCCCCCTCCTCCTCTTCCTCCAGGCATCCCCTTCTTCCTCTTCCTGGTGCTGCTCCCCCTCAGTATCCCTTGGGGGGAGGTGGATAGTGTGTGGATCTGCGTGGTCCACTACCTGGCCTGTCTCTCCCCCACCGTGGGCTCCGTGCTGTACCACCTCTTTATGAACCACGCGGGGGGAGAGGGGGTCTACGACAACCTGCTGTCCCTCGACATGTTCGGGGTCTGCCTGGTCAACACCCTGGGTGGGTCCCTGGTTAGAGGAGATACTGGGGGAGGGGTTACCATGATGGATTACACACTGATGGAGGAAGACGTCTTTGTAAGGGTTTAGCTTAGGTAATAGGGAAGATATGGTTCAGTTGAGGCATTGAGTGAGAGGGTTTAGTTGAGGTATTAGGTTGGCTATGGTTCAGTATAGGTACTAGGTTAGAGAGCGTTGAGTCTAGAGATCATTCAGTATAGGTAATAGGTTAGAGATGGCTCAGTCTATGAATCAGGTTAGAGATGGTTAAGTGTAGGTAATGGATTAGAGATGGTCAAGTTTAAGTATTGTGTAAGAGGAGGTAAGGTTTATGTATTGGTCAGAGAAGCTGAGGTAATATGCTAGAGATGGTTAGATTTCAGTATTGGGTTAGAGAAAGGTCAGGTTTAGGGTCAGAGAAGGCTAGGTTTAGGTAATAGGTAAATAGATGGTTAAGTTGTGGTATTACCGTTACAGTTGGCTTGTTGCCATGTTGAAAGTCAAGGTCGGGTAAAGGGCAAACATTACTTCATAATAATTGAATGATGCATAAATACTTGAAAGATAATCCAGAATAATAATAACCAACTAGGCCTCTTTGCTGTCACCTGCAACTAAACTACTGCATCAGTGTGCTGATGGCTGTCGCTTGCTCCGCCAGGTGCATTACCCATCATCCACATCACCTTGCTGTGTTACCCGGGCGTGCGCCAGCTAGCGCTGCTCATCTACATCCTGCTGTCCGCCTACGGCATCTACTGCGCCACCACCGCGCGCACCAACGTGCTGCGGCTACGGGCCTTCGTGTGGCAGGGGGTGTTCCGCTTCAGCCTCTTCCTGTTCCGGATGTTCGGCCGCGGCGTGGGCAGCCCCCGGTCGCTCCGGCTCTTCTTCACCATGGACGCGCTGGCCGTGCTGGGGGGCGTGGTCAACATCGTGCAGGTGCCCGAGAGGCTGAGCCCGGGGCTCTTCGACAACTGGGGCAACAGCCACCAGATCATGCACGTGATGGTGGTGTGTTCCATCATCTACCTGCACTGGGGCACGCTGGAAGACCTGGACTGGATCAAGAGCTTCGAGTGTCCACTGGAGTGAGGTCATGGTGGTGTAGGGGCCCTGACGTCGTTGAGACGTAGAGGCGCAGATATGGGCCAGCTGGCCAAGATATAGAGGATAGATTTGGATTTTGAGGAGAAGATGTTCTGCTTAAAATAACATTTATTTATTTCTCATAAGTCTATTCAAGTTCCACCTTTATTGCCGATGTTCTATGTAATTCTAAAGAGTTCAAATGAACTGTATTGTAAACTCTGCAGTATCGCGCGCTTCCTGCAGGAGAAGGTTTGTAGAGGCTTCGAGAGACAAGCTCAGGCTTTAATGCACTTTAGTTCTAGCTGTCGATGCCGGTCTAATTCATAAGCTTATTAAGTATGAGTATGTATGGGATGTTTGTACACAGCAAGCTGCAGTGTTTTAACTGTGGATCTCAAAAAACATGCTTAACACCTCCTGGGGAAACTTGATACTAGGTTAAATTAAATGCTGCGGTTTTTAAAGGCCTATAATAACATTTACAACACAGCCTAATAAATGTATTTTCCTATCATGCGTCTTGTTTGTGACAAAACAACTCACAGAATAATCTTGTTTGCACTTTTTAATGTCGTGATGTATGTTCACAAAGGTTAAATCACTCACCTCAACCACCTAAGCTTCCCATAATGCACCTCAAGCAGTCCTATCACAGGAAAAATATATGTTGTAGTTCTTTCAGCTTCAAAAGAAACTGTGGCTATTGGATAGAATGCCACATTCACCATGGCCACTGAAACTGAGTAATTCAAGTGTTTATGGATCTTGAAACAGCAAGCAGCAGGTCCCGACCCTGCAGGCGTTGGTTCTGGCCATGGTTGGGTTCCCCAGGGTTCTGGTCTCAAGGTGCTAGTCATCGTCTGAGCTGCTGTCATCCTCGGGCTCCGATAGGTCAGCGATGGGGAACCTCAAAATGGCCGCCACTCCACTCAGCTGGGTCAACTCTGTGAGGCAGAGCCAAAAAAACATCAGCAGCTGGTAGCCTGGTCTGTACAATACTACTGTTCTCAGGTTCATTTTGCTATGGTTCTACAGGTCAAGTATTCTACAGTTTCATGCTCTAGAAGGGGAGAGATACTTACGTTCTCCAGACACATGAAGACTTGAAAATATCCTGGGGGGAGAAAGGTGAGAAGTTATTTTAAATGCGTTTACCTCAACACATACTCGACCAGAACGTTCTGGAAGCATCAGTGATCCTACCTGACCATTCCTCCATTGTCCTTCACGCTGTCCACCAGACGAACATAACGACTCCTGGTAGCTACCTCCTGGTGCCTACAACATACAAATGTTATTAAATACATGATATGCATTCACCGGTGGTGAGCGGTTACATTTGACACCAGTCATGCTAATAAGGGATGCTATTGGCTGAGCTTTGGAGGAGGCGGTACCTGAAGAGCACGTCACTGATCAGCAGGGCGTCCACGGCCAGAGCCTCGGCTGCCTTCTCTACATGAGCCAGGCTACACACACACACACAGTTATTTTCTGTTCTCTTGTTTTTAAAGACTAGTTGGGGTTCAAATAAAGGTTCTCTAGTAAGGGTAGGATGGTTCCAGTTCCTCTCACCCATAGAAGGCTCTGTCAGGCTCATGCTGCAGCATCTTGTAGAATTCTTCCAGCGCTCTGACCTCCGCTGCAGCCTAAAAAGACACAAACACACAATTAGTGAATTAGTGTTAGCATTAGGGATCAGCTGTCACGTGTCGGTGTGTAGCCACGGAAACTCACCTTGGTGTCTGAGAGCCTACTGGTGACGGTTGGGTCTGACAGGATCTCTGTTCCAACACAACGACACCAGAACAGTCAGTCAGAAGCATGGACCATACAGGCTGGTTAAGGCCTCATCAAGGGTGGTTCTACGTTCTGGTTCCGTCCCTACCTTTCAGCGAGTACTTGTGACCTGAGGAAGAGTGGACCAGCATGAACTTGGCCCGGTTCTCCAGCAGAACCTTGTTGTCGTGGCGCACTGCCTCTCGGTACAGGTAGCTTATGAACTGGTCCTTCACGAAGCCCGGGCTGGCCACCAGCACACACTTCACCACTACGGGAGGATACCACATTCATCCTTAATGTTTATTCAGAATTCATTATATCTATATGCAAGAAAAGATTGATTTCATCATACATCCATGGTATTATCCATCATAGTATTTATCCTCAGCTAACACACCACTACAGGATAATGGTACGTACATCATAACATATACAATATTATTACATTTCATAATATATTTATCATAATATCCATAATCAAACTGATTTACACAATCGAAGAGATCAGTATAAGTAGAGATCTTTTGGCTCCAGGCTCTGATCCCATGACCCAGCACAGCAAGGTATTAGAACATGGAAATGGGTGAGGAGGAAGCAGGTGTTTAAGTGTCAGACTGACCGTCAAAGTTGATGTGACGGAGGATTGCCTGCATTACTGCCTCATAGAATCGCTCCAGCGCCTGAAAGACAGACGGGCAGGCAGACAGTCAGACAGGTAAACAGACAAACAGATGGACAAACATATAGAGAGAGACTGAGAAAGGAGAAACGCATTCCCACTAAAAAAAAACTGTCCAACCCATTTAGAGCGTTCTGATCCAATCCATGTGAGGGGGGCGTGGCCTACCTTCTCGTGCTGGGTGCAGCTGCCCTTCCTCTTGCGGGGGATTGTGACCTCCACCTTGGCCCGTAGCAGGGTCATGGCAGGGGTCACCAGGACCACGTTAGCCAGCCCCTCCTGCATCACCACCGCCGCAACGTCCGCCTTCTGGGCTGCATCACATGCCTGCTCTGTATGAGAAAGAACATGCTCATTACACACCTATTAGCTTACTCTTTAGACACAACACACTTATAGCATTCCTATCGCACAACTGTTCAGCAACAATAGAGTACACACATATCATAATTGTCAGGTGCTCCTATTTACTCTGAACTCTTCCAAATAGCCGATAACCTCTTTTTAACAAATGGTGTCTGGGTGGTCGATTTGAACTCCTTATTTTGGAGGCTGGGGTTAAGATTATGAGAAGATATATATGCTGAATTTAGGATACATGCTGAGGTTAGGATGGATGCCGAGGTTAGGATAGGCACTGAGGTGACAAGGAAGGATGCTGAGGTTAGGATACATTTGGCATATAGGATGGATGCTGGGTTATGATGGATGCTGAGGTACTAAGGAAGGATGTTGAGAAGGGATGCTCTTTAGGCCATCCAGGGCCCATCCTTACCGATGCGGTCAAGCACCACGCTGTCCCACACCTTCTTAGCCAGAGTGAACTTCCTGTTGAGCTCCAGCTCGATGGTGTGGTATGCCCCCATCTGGTGGACAGAGAGAACTACGTCATCACACCATCACCATCATCATCATTATCATTATTATCATCAAGCGGACGGACAGGCAGACACACAGGTAGATGGCAGACGGAGAGACAGACTGTGCTTAGAGACACACAGACGGAAATGTAAATGGACAGACAAGAGAGATAGGTAGACAGACGGGACGGGAAAACATTTGGACAAACAACAAGATACACAGAAAGACAGCTAGACCGACATAGCGACAGGTAAACATCTAGACAGACAACTAAATAGACAGACAGACAGCTAGACAGACATACAGACAAGTAAACAGCGAGACATACAGCTAGACAGACATACCGACAGGTAAAGAGCTGGACAGACAACTAGATAGACAGACAGACAGCTAGACAGACCTACCGACAGATAAACAGCTAGACAGACAACTAGATAGAGACAGACAGACAGACCTACCGACAGATAAACAGCTAGACAGACAACTAGACAGACAGACAGACAGACAGGTAGATAGACATACCGTCAGGTAAACAGCTAGACAAACAGCGAGACAGACCTTGACATACTGGTTCTCCTCCAGGTTGGTCCCCTTCACTCGGAGCTGACAGGCCTGGGAGTCGAAGTCGATGGTCTCGACGCACACGGTGAGCATGATCCTGACCCGGGAGCTGCCCACGCTCCCCGTCGACGTCTCGGTCTGCACCTTCCTGGTGGAACGCAGCAGACGTGCTGCTCAGGGTCCACGCTACTATCCCCAAAAAGAATGCCCTCACACTAAAGGCTCAGGTACGGTTCCACGTCGACGCAACGCAATGACAACGCAGACGCTTTGACGCAGTGGTGAACCTGTTTCGGTTCTGCGTCTGGCTTTAGTGAGCGGACCAATCACAGCCCTTGCTGCTGCATGCAGAGTTATCATTTTTGGGAGGCCCCCATGCGTTGAGTCGACTGGGGACCATATCTGAGCCTTATCTAACCCATCCCTTGCCCTAACCCTTACCCTCTAAATTAAAATAATAACACCAACAACAATTAGCCCAACCCACAGTTTCTTTGGATAATAGTGTCTCCTAAATGAGTAAATAGTAACGGTAGCAATATTGTTAGGTGCTAAACACACCCATGTCTTTATTAGTAGGTTACCTGATGGTCGAGGCGCGCAGGCTGTCCCCCATCTGCAGCAGGTTGTAGGTGTGCCACATGTCCTCCGCCTCCTCCGGCATCAGAGTCACCTGACTGGACAGCAACAACAACAACATCAGTACTAGCATGTGTTTATTGGTCTGCATTAGGAGTGCCGTTACTTGATGGCTGAAGGGTACGTGCCACCCGGGTTTATCGGGCTAACTCGGGACACTACCAAAGTAATAATTAGCATGAAGAAAGTGTCACCCACTATCTTCATGATAATTATTACTGTGGTAGTGTCCAGAGTTAGCCCGATAAGTGTATTTCATGAAAAATAAAACCACTTGTCAGTTGGTTTATTGTTATATATTTTTTTAAATTAAATTATCCAATTAATCCTTTTCACAAGTAATCTTCAGTATGTGTTTTGACAAAGCTTGCCAACAACAGCCCATGCTAACTATGTACTGCTAACGAGTAAAGAGATATTCCAACACTCGTTTTTCGAACAGATCTAGATATATCAGGAAAATACGTTTCACATCACTACTGCAAACACCTTCAGTGCTATATAAATACTCAACTGTGACTTGCCGCTGAGTTTACACATGTGGCATATAACGTGTATTAGGCAGACTAGCATTGATGCTAACTCACCCGGCATTATCTTTTTCAATATCTTTATGTAGCAACTTCATGATCGTGCAGTTGTGCAGTGCTATTTGATCATACTACTTTTTTAGAGTGTCGAGTTTGACTGTGTTAATCTCCAAACGTGCCATATTGGTCTCTATAACCATTCAATCCGATTCTATACTTGAGGCATGAATCGCTCAAGTCGCCTGTGCATTACGTCATGCCCAGCCTGAAAAACGACGCTGTTCCATATATGGTCAATTCCGGGGGCGTCGCTTCTTGTAGTTGAGTACGACCTACATACTAAATTGGATACATTATATCTATATTACAATTTTGTTTTCCGAGGAGAAATGACGTGGATATTCAATGTGCATGGTTATATAGGCTTAGAGACAGCAAAACCGCTACGACTTTACGTTGTCTTTAAGGTTGTTTTGTTAACACTATCGCCTTGTTTACGATTGTGACAATTTGACTGACGCCTCACTAAGCCAATCAATGTGACTCCCCTACAGCAGAATACATTATCGTCCAACGCCAAGGCGGGAATACTTTTTTTTCCTCCACACTTCCGCTTCCGCCTCCCTCTCGGCTAACCTCAAGCTAAGCTAACTGCTGTCGAGGCTTGTTCGTATTCAACTAATATCCAGACATAAACCATCAATGCAATGAAATAGTCGACTAATGCGGGCTCGTCGCGTTGTATTTAAACACGTATGTGAACCTTTTCGACGGCTGAATCTAGTTTCAGAGGTTATATTCCCGGTCTGGCCCAAGGTTAGCAGGGGGCTAAGTTCGGCTAAGGCAGTATCATCGCAGAGATTCACTCCAAACTACACCAAACTAGGAGAGTTTATTATATTTTATTGAACTAGAGGGGATAGTATGGCCGAGGCCGACAAACTCAACATCGATTCCATCATACAACGCCTCCTGGAAGGTAAGAGCATCTATGTTTGCAGTTTAATTTCGATTTTTGGTGCTATTTCGCCTGAACAGCGTTACTCAACTTGGATCCCCGATGCTTTAGTTTCTAACTATAAATTACGCAGGGAATAATAATGAGCTACATTGCATTATCATGGTTTTCATGTGTATATTTTATATCTTTTCAATAAGATGAAAGGCAGAGTAACGTTTTGGCATGCACTATTGATTTATTTTTGGATTTATTGTTAAATACCAAATACATAATTAAAATATGAATGGCTTTATCAAAATGGGTTGGATCAAATATGTTCTTCAATATAAGTAATTGCATTTTTCACAGGGAGTTTCATGCAGTAATGGGTTAACTCATGTCATGCTGTTATTACTGTACTACGTTATCAATATAAGATAGTACTTTATTATTCCCGGAAATGCTGTTGTCCCAACAGGTGATACATGCCAGTAATATAAAAAATAAGTATGACCTCTGTATTGAAAAACGATACACTTAAGATTATTATAATAGTTAATGGTCAAATCAATAATGCATAAATTAATGGATTTGTTGTGTTGGCTCTATAATTTCTCTCCTTTCTTGTCTTGAATAAGACATGAGTCCAAGTCATTGTGCTGTCTGTACAGAACATGTTCACCCTGCAGGCAGCTGTAAACACAGTGTTGATCTGTTCTGTTGTCCACTGATGCCACATTGTTGTGTTCCCAGTGAAGGGCTCCAGACCCGGTAAGAATGTTCAGCTGACGGAGAACGAGATCCGCGGCCTGTGCCTCAAGTCCCGGGAGATCTTCCTCAGTCAGCCAATCCTTCTGGAGCTTGAGGCGCCCCTCAAGATTTGCGGTGAGGCTCAGGGGTCTTTAGGGGCCTTCGTAGATAGGGCAGAGCTCAGAGTAACGGCAAATTATGACAAGCTTTCTAGGCAGACTCTGATGGGAATGCCTCATGGAGGTGTAGATGAGCACTGAACCCTTTGGATATGGAAAGCCATTGGGGACAAAACCGTCTGAGAGTATACCCCTTAACAAGGCAAAATGGACCATGAAAAAAAAACCTGTTTAAAACACTGGGAATACACAGAAGAAAGGGCCACGTTTAGACGGCGAAAATTAACCCCTAAATTCACAGTCAATAATACTGCAGCATTTTTGCATATATGTGCAAATATTTTAACGTTAATATAACGGTTACATAGTTAATTACCCACATCTATGTATATTTGAGAGTGTGAAGACTCTGTTATATTTATGAAATGATGATGGTTAGTATACGTACCAACCACGTCTCTAGCATGTGATGCTGAGATTGAGGCCTACACAACTTCAGTCTGTTGGACACCATTGCCTTGTAATAGTTCACTCCGTCCAATGTGGTGAGTTAAAATGCATGCCAGGATGGCTTTATAAAAGAGGCTTAAAAACAAGGAAAATAAGCAAAGCTCAGAAGGAGCCCTCACTTTGTTTTTAATTTATCGTTCTCATATGGTGGTATTTCTTTATCATGGTGGTAGCTGAATAACCTAATCTTAATTTTCCCATCTATCAATAGATTACCCACATACTTCAACACGCTAGGATTTGTTTTGCATTTACAAAGCTCTAAAGCAGAAACTCTGACCCTACCTCATTGTCTTTCACCAGAAGAATACAGAATATTACTTTCCATTAAAGCTTGCATAAGTTACATTTGCAGCTCCTCCCTTAGAATTCAGCTGCACTGTACCAGTCCAGCTGGTACAGTGCCTTTAAACAAGGCAGCTGAAGGACCAGCTTGGCCCATACCCCAAGTGCTCAAGTGTACTCCAGTTCACAGGTCAATGTGTATGTGAAGTAATGCTTTCCCGACAATTATTTGTAAATCATTTTTTCTCAATTGGCCAATGCTCCCACATAGCCAACTTAAATGGGACTGGAGGCATTGATACGACGTTCATTTATTACAGGTTTAAATTAGCATACCAGTTGACAGAATTTCCAAATTAGACATAGGTGTAGGAAAATATGAATGTATATGATAGACCTTTTGAAAAGCCAAATGAATTGTATATGCTGTTTGATTTGACTCAGCAGAAGTCACTATAAAGGCACTAGGTTTTCAACACTTTACATGTTGATGTGCGCATTGTGACCGTCTAATGACGCTTACATTTCCTATGTCAACATGGGTTCATTTTGGACGTCTAAACATGGTTATTAATCCCATGTTTATGCGGGTATTGTAAACGCATACATTTTATACGTGGTCCATTTGGTCATGTTATGGCGTATTTTCCGAAATGTTTTTTTCCCCAATGGCCTTCCATGTCAGGGGCCGGCAGGATAACTATATATTCTACAGAGGTGATGAGGGTGAAGATCAGACTGTTGTTGCCTCTCTTCCCGGTATCAGTCCCCCCTCTCCCCTCAAGCATTCCCAGGACGTGTTTTTAGGTGCAGCTGTCTGATGTTTTGATATTAAATGGTATTCGGCATCACTTGCCAGGAGTAGACGCACCCCTGCTTGTCCAGAGCTGCCTCTTCATGGTTCCTCTCTGAGTGCGTCTGCATTCAAAAACACACCCAATCCTTTGAACCCTTGCTAACAATTTTCTTCTCACGTGAACACTACACTAATTATCAAACTACCCTATAGGAAAACATAATCTCCTGGTAATACCAGTCTAACTAGCATATACTAGCTACTTGTCTGACCCTCACTTGTCATGAATAGCCCTATTGATCGTAAACAGAAGGATTGAAGCTTATAAGCTGTAGTACTGAAAAGCTCATGACTTTCAGAGGCAATGCAACATGGCTACCTGTCTTCCATCTCATCACACCTCTCCCCTCGACAGGTGACGTCCACGGGCAGTACTACGACCTGCTTCGGCTCTTCGAGTACGGGGGCTTTCCTCCGGAGAGCAACTACCTGTTCCTGGGCGACTACGTAGACAGGGGGAAACAGTCCCTGGAGACCATCTGCCTGCTGCTGGCCTACAAGGTCAAGTATCCGGAGAACTTCTTCCTGCTCAGGGGCAACCACGAGTGTGCCTCCATCAACAGAATCTATGGCTTCTACGATGAGTGTGAGTCTCTCTCTCTGCACCCACAACAACTCAAAAAATAGACACAAATGCAAAATCAAACTCGACCCAGGCACACGCGTCTAAAGAAAGCCAATGTTTTTGAGAATGCATAGATAATCTACAGAAAAAGAGGCGTGTACAGTCTCCTGAGTAGAGGAACTTAGTGTATTTCACAGACAGAAGTGTGAGTTTGTCATTTAAGGATCAAGAGTCCATCTAGAAACAGCCCACTATCTAGCTCAAAGTCCATCTAGAGACAGGAGGAGGCTGTTGTCTCACTCCTTAGGAATGCCCGATTAGCTGTGATTAATCCTAGTTAATACGCTGGGACATACCTAAGGTTTAAAGGTCCTGCCCAGAAACTGCTGCTGCTGCTGCTGTTGTACAGGTCATCAGATGAACAATTGCGTGTCCGCCCCCACTCTGTGGAATCAGCCCCCCCCACATCCGCTGTGTCGCTTCCGTGGAGACTTTCAAAAAGACATGAAAGCACACCTTTTCTCTTGAGGCCTATGGCCTCTAACTCAGGACCCCACCCAGCGCCTTGCGCATGTTGCACTCTCACTCACTTGCCTACCCTCACCTCCCACTCTTGTGAAGCAACCTTGAGTATCCTGAAAGGCGCTATATAAAATCAATTTTTATTTTATTATTATTATTAAACAAAACCTTTGTGATGTTTAAGTTGTGTCAAACAGTCTGCGAAGTGTTAACAATATCAGCTCATAAAAACCATGGCTAGTGATTATCTTATTGGTTCCTCATCTGGACGATAGTCTTGCCCCCATCGCCCTGGGTTACCGGGCTTCAGTCCAAAATGCGGCAGATCCCTACATGTTCCTCGAGTGGCTGGATGGCATTCCAGATCATTCTGTCCAGACCAGTCCTGCTGGCAGGGTTGCATCTTATTCAGGGCCTAGCTCAGTTGTGAGTGCTAGCACACGGCGCTGACGCTACTGCTTCCACTGATGGACAGCTTCATGTAGGTTAAATCTTTCTCTGCAGACCCTGCAGTTAGCAGCTGACTAGCATCCCCCTGGTAACTTTCACCACAACAACAATGTTAAAGACAATGACGCAAGCCGAGCGTGTCAGCCTGGCCCCGATGGACACACCCTGCGTTGGGCCTCGTAACCTGGGCTTGACTCAGAGCGGGCTGGAGCCAAGCCTTCAATACAGCCTGAAGTTGATCGATTGCCTCGGTTACACTCTGTTGCTCTTTTCAACTTTGTGTTTGTGATCAGATCACACAATTCACAAAAAGTATGGACTCTCCAAAATCACAGTTAATTTCCCACTCTGTGATTTAGACACAATCTAGCCACGATCCAGAAAGCGAACTATGCATCTAAAACGACTCCCCTAACCCTTAAAATTTATGTTTAATATGAAACCCACTTTAGCCACAACCCGCTGTTCTTTGCTTAACAATGGCTGTAGGACTTGGCTCTGAAAATTCATGCTAATAATTTGCATGAATAGATCAGATCACAAATCTGGCCAGAGTTTGAATTCAAAGGTCATGTGTATTCTGTGAGTTTCGATGTCAAAAGATAAAAGGCAAGCGTAACTTACGCCTAGAATAGTTATGATCCGACCTCTTGAGAACAAAAGGATTAAAACCACAATTCTCACGCCCAAAATATACTTGTTCCTGTGTTTCGAAAGCGAAAACACAGGCCTGCGTCATTTGTGCCCTGTGTGCATTGCTACATAATGTGGTTGAAAACATTAGGGTCCTACTTCTCTATGGGTTGCGCTACAAACATGAACTGATATTCACACGCTGTGTGCTGGCCCCCTGATGTGCATACAGGTTGTGGGATGTTAATTACTTTGTAATGTACAGCCTTAAATACCACAATCAGCTTGGTGTGGTGGGATGTGCATGCAATCAATTTGAAAGCTCATACTATGGGTAGATGCTGAGGGGGTTCAATTAATGTGTGGGAAACCAGGTGTTTGAGTCACAGGGATTGGACCTAAGAAATGTGGCCACGCCCCCAAAAGATTGGGAAGCCCCTGTCTAATAGAACTGAACTCCTCTGTCTTAACAGGTTTTAGAACAACTTGAGATGAATCCTGGCTGTGGTGTTATGTGGGTCCTAACGGGTGTAATGTGGTACTCCTACAGGCAAGAGGCGCTACAACATCAAGCTGTGGAAGACCTTCACAGACTGCTTCAACTGCCTCCCGGTGGCCGCAATCGTGGACGAGAAGATCTTCTGCTGTCATGGAGGTAGGGCCACCAATCACAGGCCAGCAAACCTGGTCCCAACATATTTATTCCAATTCATACAGAACATTACTGTTACTAGTACCAATAATAATAATAATAATAATAATAATAATAATAATAATAATAATAAAAAAAAGAAGA
>OMPA01111699.1:0-12243 GCA_900312635.1 Pollachius virens
GTTGCAGCCATGCAAGCATAACACCACGCTCAATGAAAACAGGAGGGCTCAGGCAGTATATGGCAGTGTTGTGTAATCAGTGGCAAAAGAGGATGCCAAAAGAAAGAGAGTGACCGTGACGACTAGCAGATAATTGTTTGTTTCATCATCAGTTCATTAGCTGTTATGAGTCATCCCCCAAACCCTCTGTGGTTTGGGGACGACCGGGTCCATACTCACACACAACAGATTCACTGTTATTTTGGGTGGGTGGGAGATGTTGTTATTCCCCCCACGATTCCACTTTTATTCCTGTGTAGAAATTAAAGCCCAACTTGATGTGTCTGAGTGGTTTGAGTGAACCATGCACTGAAACGAGTCGTCTGGGATTATGATTCTAGAGGGAGTGCGAAATGAAAAGCTAAAACTTTGACCCTTTAAATGTGCAGCAATGGTAAATGATTGAGAAACTTTACAAGTTTGAGTTGTACCTTACCAGCAATAAGAGTATTATTTGGCCAAATGACCCATCAGCGACTTGAAGTTTAAAGAATCAGCCAATAAATATGAAATTATATTTCTTTATTCCAATTATACTATGATAATGTCCAGCAAACTCTTATGACTATGAAAAAGACTATCAACCATCTCCTTTCACTTCAGTATCAAAGCTGGAGACAGACAACAAAAACGTTTTTGTTCAGACATCTAGTACAGCAGTGCACTTTTCACTATTATAAACTTTACCGTCCCTTCTATCGGCTACCAAAAATCGTAAACCATAACTGAATAAGCTTTACAGTTCCCTGTGTGACAAAGGGTACATGAAGGTTAAATTGGGTTGTGTATGTTGACCGGTTTTAGCTAATGTGGGAAAGTTTTATGATGCTCCCCTAGTCACCATTGGTGATGTCATTGGCCATTGCTGGTATTTCTTTTTAATGATTGAGGGTGCATGACATCAGACACAGTAGGCCCCATTGATCTACTCAAGCTTTGCTTCAAAAGATTGACCAGCTGCCAGTACCAACAGACTCTCATGTGCCCTTATAAATTTGAATAGGATGGGCTGTAAAGCCCTCTTTCAAATAGAACATGAACTCACCCTGTGTTTATACCAAAGCAGTATGTTTCCAATCATGGATTTGGTTGGCTGACCTTTTTTACTATTTTTCCCGGCATAGAAAAAAATGTGTTTGAAAAAAAGTGGCTAGAACTTAGTAAATGCAAGAGTATTAAAGGGGTAGTTTGGAATTTTGGACATAGGGCCTGATTCCCAAGTTAGCCTTGGTGTTCATTATCATTGTTTAACACATTTCATTCAGTCCTTCTAGTTGCAGAGTTTACTTGTGCTAGGCTAGTCCACGGCAACGGGCAATACTAGCCTGATAATAAAACAGTCTTACCCACTCCACAGTACACCCGAGGCAAATCAACTATAACGCCAGATGGTCGATGTAAATGTCTGTGTTGATAGAATAATGTTAGAAATAAAACCAACCTTGCATTGCATTGCATTTTGAGGGACTTGCTGTGTCTCAGCAGCAGTGTTATGTTCCTGGTAGTTTGCTGCGGAAGCGGCGGACTGATACCTAGGTTAAATTCCGCTGCTGCTGAGAAAGTAGTCCCTCAAAATGCGATGATTCATGCGATGCAAGGTTAGTTTTA
Organism: Pollachius virens; assembly: GCA_900312635.1. NCBI lineage: Eukaryota > Metazoa > Chordata > Actinopteri > Gadiformes > Gadidae > Pollachius > Pollachius virens. Next base: position 1,648 of record OMPA01111699.1, read on the forward strand.
TTTCTAACATTATTCTATCAACACAGACATTTACATCTATAGTCTGGCGTAGCATGAGTGAACTCTGCAACTAGAAGGACTGAATGAAATGTGTTGAAAACTGTCTCCAATGATAAAGAACACCAAGGCTAACTTGGGAATCAGGCCCAATGTCCAAAATTCCGAACTACCTCTTTAAGTAAGTGTTGATTGATTAGGAGTGCCTCTTTGATCACAAATGCACAGGATTGTACCTACTAGTTCCTCATGGCTGTTGTAATCGGCCATGATGAACTAGTCGTGATCCATAGTTTCTTTAGTAGTGCAGTTGGGAAAGTTCACTTTCTACCTGAACCAGTTCAAAGTTCATTCACAAATTTTAAAATGAACTAGTTCAGTTAAACGTTCATAATTCAAAATTTTGAACTAAGCTCACAGTTCCAAAAATAGTTTTTTTTTTTTAATATGTTGCTGTGAGCTATTTTTTTTCCGGTATTTTGAACATTGAGCCCCCTTTCTGGTTTGTCTAGGATGAAATAGAGTGGTTGAATCAAGGATCGTAGCGAAATACAGTTTCTATCGTGTTTTATTGCGCATTTTGTAAATCCCATTGATTTCTGTTGGAAGACTCATTGCTTGTTGGGGGGGTGTTCCCGTTTGGTTGTAGTCTTTTCGCTCGGTTCTAGCCCTACTGTTGGGATGGAGAGCCAAGTGAAAAGACTATAACCAAACGTAAACAGCCCCCCTTTCCGTTTCCGGCCAACAAGCAATGATTCTAGGAGGTATTTTAGTCCGCTGATCAAGCCAGAGAGCTAACGTTATCGATTGTACATATTTATAATTTGAAATTCGTACCAGACTTTATACCACAGATACTCTAGGGTCTATAGTACATAACCGCTTTATCTGATTATAGTTGAATTCATTTTTCAAAATTTACCAGCTCTTGTTTTGAAGAATAATCACCGCGCCATTCATTTCAATGAGAATCGCGACGGTCTATACTTTCAACATAAAGTGTACATATTTATAATTTGAAATTCGTCCCAGCCTTCATACCACAGATACGATAGGGTCTATAGCATATAACAGCGTTTTCTGTTTACAGTTTAATGTAACAGTAATGTGACACCGCAACTGCAAATTAACCACATGGAGATAACCATGGCAACCGGTCAAACAATTTTTCTTTTGGCGATCATTCTGCGCGCACATCCGCCGTGTTGATAAACAAATAATCCCCCTATTGAACCAAGTTAAACCGAGTGAGCGTGCCAATCACAGACACCAGAATGAACGAGTTCACAGTAACGTTCATCAGGCAGTAATACAGTACGTTCAGTTCACGTTCGCCCAAAATATGAACGAGTTCCTGAACTATCGTTCAATGAACGTGTTCAGGCACAACACTGAGTGCAGTGATCAATAGTTGTTGTTAATAATGAATATTTTGATGTACCACAATTATCTTCAAAAACAAGGTCTAACTATGTCTGCTTTGAGTCATAATGAGTGGAATTGATCTACTCCTATTACAATTACAAAACTTAAAAACGACATTATCATAATTTCATTTGAATACCTGACATAATCTGATGTAATTTGCATGCATTGAAAAGAAAAGATGGAGGCTGCCAACAATTAGTAATACGTTTAAATCCATTCATTTTATCTCCTTACATGACTTGCCTTGTAATTATCTATACTTTCCACTCACTCTTGTTTTTAAGAAAATAAAGATTATTATTATTATTATTATTATTATTATTAAGGATGCATACTTTGCATACTTTTCTTTGTGATTGTTGGTATTCTTATTATTTAGCCAGAATCTCAATGTCCAAGAAACTACAAGCAAACTTTGTAAGATCACTATTTTATCTATATTTTATGTCACCTTAGTAAAGGTGCTTGTACACCGCCGTGCGGCAACCGCCTTTATAACCGCCTCGCTGCCGGAGGGTTCAGCGCGGCGGTGTGAAGGGCCAGGCGTTTTCAAAAGCGGCTGCTGCTGCTGCCGCCGAAAGTTTCAGCACGGGGAAAGCTGAGCAGTAGGGCAAAATCTGTCCGCGTTCACGTGAGCGGCAAACGCTTCTTGGTCTACAGCCGCTTTTGTAACCGCCTCCCCTCTGCCGCCCTTCCCTCAATGAAATGAATGGAGGCGGTGAGTTGCCGCGCGGCAGTGTGAAAGCAGCTTAAGAACTCAAGGGCTCTTTATGGTTCCACGTTGACGCAACGCAAGGGGGTTACGGACCCGTTACTTCCTTGCGGACCCTCCTTGCGTCCACCACAAGGGCCTGACGTGTTCCTCCCAAAAATTGTAACCTTGCGTTGAGGCGATGCAGCCGCAAGGGCTGTGATTGGTCCGCTAACTACATCATATCCGTCAATACGCTTTGTATGTTAAAAATCAATGGCAAAACATGTAACTTTTTCCTTCATAACTGAACTTTTTTTCTTTTTACTCGATAGCATACCGTAAAGACGTTTTGTATAAGGTCATCATAGACTTCGAATATAATGACCAGAATGGACTACGACGATCACTAGCAGCCTATCTTCTATTTTTGTTGCACATTGTTTGAGTCATACTGAGCTTTCAAGTTGCTAGAATCCATACCATACCTTAATCAAAAAGTCTAGACCAATTGTTAAGTAATAGAATGCACAGACAAAGACCAACTCTTTGTTCTCTCTTTACCCCGGACATGCATAACGACATGTAAACCTGAGGCAGAACCATAAAGGTTCACGACTACGTCAAAGGGACTGTGTGGTCATTGCGTTGTGTGAACGTTGAACAATAATCAGCCCTTTACTGCACCCTTCTACTTGGAGACATGGTTCTTGTTGTTCTTGTGTACCTCTGGTTAACCAAATTCAAAGGGATTTATTGTCATGGAAACACCATAAGACTTGCATTTACATTTACAATTCCAAATAAAAAAAATGAAAAAAGGATGCAAAAATAAGTTGAAAACGCAAAAATGAAATACTCCAAACACAATAGACTAATAATTAATTAATTAATGAAAGGGGAGAGTGGGGTAAGATAGAGCCATTGGGTAAGTTGATCCGACCCCTTTATTAAGGTAAGGGTACGCATTTGTTGTCATTTGACCATCAATTCAGGAAGCACCCATCATTTATATCTGGCTGTGATGGAGGGAAGCACATGGTAAAGTTGCAAGTATGTTTTTTTTGACAATAAACTTTGCTTGTCAAAGTACGTTTTTAATGGTCCCATGACATGCCACCAGGTGGCGGTGTGATTAGCCGTTAAAAGCCATTTTGAAAATCTGCCCCTTGAAAGGCTTGAAAGGCTAAACACATTCACACCTGGTGGCATGTCATGGGACCTTTAACATATACGGTATAATGAATGCTTGTCAAATCAAATTTATCCACGTGTAAAAATATGTCATTCATGTTGGGGATTTGCCATGGTATATAACCATGGGAATAATTTTGAGATTAAAGATTAGCCCTGAATGTTAAACTAGGCAATTTTCCCCATAATCGTGGCTGTAGGGAAAATTAAGCAACACGTTGTGGGGTAAGTTGAGCCAAGTCGTTCAACTTACCCCCACCATGATGTACTGAAGTTAAGTCTCTAAAGTTTAAAGTGGTATTTCAATGTAGTATTACTAAACTGATTTGGTTTTTCATATTTTAAACATTATGGAAAAGCTATCATGCCAAGAATGAGCGAGAAAAGAGCTGGAGAGAGAAGCCACTGATGTCAAGGGTGGGAATCCATCAGGGAAGTGGCAAAATACAGAAATATTGACAAGTTGTATATTGTTTAAAGTTACCTGAAGCAAATATATAAGACTATTTGGAAAAGGAAAATATATTCAACTTGAAAAAGTAAATTGTTAAATTAATCCCCAGACGGCTCAATTTACCCCTATTTGGGGCCAAGTTGAGCCACAGCACCACTTTATTTTGAAAAGTCATATTTTCACAGACCTATGTCATAGATGTAATGTTATCATTTTAATTGATAGGGGACATCCTGAAATAAAGGTAGATGTTTTCATTCACTTCTTTAATTTTTTCTTGCCTAGAGGACAACATGAGTAAAAATTGGCTCATCTTACCCCACTCTCTCCCATGCTGTGAAAAAGTATTTGACTAAGACTATAGAACCATCGCTCATTCTCTGGTCCTCAGTCGTCGTCTTCGTCCCAGGAACGACTCCACCAGCTGCCCTACCAGCCCACACAGGACGAGCTCCACTTCCTGTTCAAGCACTTCCGCAGCTCTGAGAGCGTAAACGATGACGACGGGCGGCCCTCCCCCTTCATGCGGCCGCGGTCCCGCAGCCTCAGGTACAAACCAACCAATCAACTAGCTAGTCCCCACACCAACCTTGTATACACACCAATCAACCACCTAGTCAGGCTACTTTATAGATCCAACCAGTCAGCTAATCAGAGTACTTTATTGATCCCGCAGATAATTGTTACTGTCACAGAAGACTGCCCTGGTTAAAGTAGTTAATGACCTGCTGTTAGCTGCTGACATGGGCCATGTCAGCATTCTCATCCTCCTCGACCTCACAGCTGCCTTTGATACTGTTTGCCGTAGCCACCTGTAACCAGGTTAGAAACCCTGCATGGTATCACTGGGGTTACATTGCCCTGGTTCAAATCATACGTTACTGAGAGAAGAACGTTTGTTTCCATTGGGAACTTCAAATCTGCTGATTCACCCCTTTCACATGGTGCCCCCCAGGGTTCTGTCCTTGGCCCCCTGCTGATCATAATCTATATCTTTAATCTCAGCTGTATGATAGAAAACTGTGGGCTGAATTTCCACTGCTATGCAGATGACACTCAGATTTACTTTCACATCAAGCCTGCCCATAATATTCATTATCCAACCTGGTCGGCTGCTTGAATGCCATTACCACCTGGATGACTCAAAATTTCCTCCATCTCAATCAAGATAAGGCAAAAGCTATTCTCATTTTCGCCCCTAACATTCTAAAAAAATAGAGCATCTTCAGATATCTATCCCCGGCTATTTCACTATCACCTCTTCTCAAGTAAAAAATCAGGGCATGATACTGGATTCTACTCTCATTTGATTCACACATCAAAACTATCACCATAACATCCTTCTTCCATCTAAAAAACAACTCCAAACTCCGCCTCTCCCTTTACTCTGCAGCAGAAACACTTATTCATGCATTCATAACATCAAGGCTTGACTACTGCAATGCTCTACTGTATGGCATCTCAGCTAAGACCTTAACTAGGCTTCAGTATGTCCAAAACTCTGCTGCAATGCTACTCACCTGCAACAGGCCCTGGGATCACATCACTCCAATCCTCCAACAGTTCCATTGGCTCCCTTTCACTACCATATTCAATACAAAATCCTTCTGCTTGTCTTTAAATCTCTTCATGATCTGGCCCCATCCTATCTATCAAACCTCCTTACCCTTTACCAGCAAACCCGCACCCTTCGTTCCTCAGATGCATGTCTCTTAGCACTCCCCTCATCCCGGCTTCGCTGCATGGGTGACGGGTCCTTCAGTGTGGCAGGCCCCAATCTCTGGAATGCACTGCCGGCTGGAATGCATTGTAATGTGCCAAAGCACAACAATATCCACTTTTAAAACTCAGTTAAAAACATATATTTTTAGTACAGCTTTCCTTTTCACCTCCTGATTCCACTTACACTAGCTCTTTCGATTTTCCCCTGTTTTACTTTTTTCATCTATACATCTTTAAATGTACCCAGCTTGTGTCCATGTCCGTCCTGTCCCGGATTTGCTTAATGTTAGCCACTTCCATTGACTTGCAGAGGTACAGTGACCTGTTCGAGTGGGGGATTACACTGTGAATTTCCAATGTGTTCAAAAATGTTGCTTATTCAAAATAAGTGACAGAGATAATTCAGCGGTGTGATTGGTTAGTGATGGCCCTCTGCCGAGCTGAATGAAGAGTTTCAAAAAACTGACAGGGCAGAGTAACTCGCGTTCAAATGGCATGAATGAAGAGTTCAATGCTAAGGCCGACAAAATGACACATCTACAACCAAAAACAGACCATACAGTAATCTATCCGTCCATTTAAACCTGTGCATTTAGATCAGATAAATGTGGTTGTCAAGTGTAGACGCTGGTAATGTAATGTAATCTGACCCTAAAGTGAACAAACAAACGTTTGTGGCAGGTGCCCCTCCATATCTTTTAGTGCTTGCAGAGTTGCACTAAGCGGCCATCGGAGAACCAAGATGGCTACTATTGGAAAAAGACCATTGAAATTGGAAATGCTACAAAACCTGTCTATCAAACCAGCTTAAAAAAATGTGTTGCGTTACTGCCTTAAGTCTGAGGAGGGCGGTGAGCCAGGTGAAGGTTTGAAGCCTGCCGTAAGCTAGCCCTCTCTCTATGTACGTATAGATTTTTGGTCCTTATTTGGTTTTGACTGTAAAGCCTCTCCAACAAGGGTGACAGGATACCCATGAAACAAGAGTCCATGAAGGCTTCAATATGTAACAGTGAAGATGCATGTGACTTGTTGAGTTTTGGGGTGGGGTAAACCTAGCTAAAAGGATTACAGATTAGCGCCTGTGCATAACAGATGTGTTTGCTATTGCTGCTGTCTGTGTCAAACTAATTTAATTCTATTTATTTGGGCACAGCAGGATTCCCTGAAGGCAAAAGGGAACAGAAATAATACCAACCAAACAAAAAAGGGGCTTTTCAACGTTGGCTGAACTGCTTTTATTTGTCAGAGTATTGATTTGAAATATCAAGGACAATATTGATTTATTAATAGCAATTGGTAAGTCCAACTTAAATCAGATCCACATGAACCAAGATGACACACACACACACACACACACACACACAGACACAGACACAGACACACACACACACACCCCCTTCTACAATGTCTCTTGGTGGAAAGCCGGTTTGTTGTTCTGAGCTCCTGTGTCTTTACACAACACATGGTAGATAAGTGTTCCACATCTTACAGAACCCTCTACGTCACCCGGACGGACCTGCCACACTATCACAACACTATACAGGTAGGATTTGGGGTCCCTCTATCTGTCCTCCACCAATTTGTCAGGCATGCTACTCTATGCTGCAACAGCAATGGGCTTTATAAACCTAGTAGTCATCTTGGTTCCAAACTGAACCAAGATATCGGAACTTATGCCTCTTTTCAACCGAAAGCACCTTGTGTTTCCATCTAGAATAGTACCTCTTCAACGTGGGCGGGTCGCATAACCCGCATGTGCGAAACTGCGCATGCTTATCCACACGACACATAAACAGACAGGGCTACACAAAGGACCGTCTCCACCTCTGTCACGGTCCACAGCGTGTTCGCACGCGCTGATCCTGCGGTGTTCAATAATCAATCACTATTGTTTGACTGAAGGCTGATGCTAGTGTAAAGATGCCGGTGCCGGTCGAAAATGGAATCCATGCTGAAATCGCACCCCATCTCTGCGTGAACGCACTTTTGCTTATTTCTTCTGTGCTTTCTAGGGTCACATCATGCATACACGTATGACTTGTAAACTATTACGTATTTTAGTGCCCTCAGAGTTTATTTTTGTGAATGTGACATCTTACGTTGTGGGTCGCCTATAAAATGTAGCATCTCTGTGACAAGTTGCTCCTCTTGTGATGATATGATATAAACACTGCTATAATGCGGAGAGGGGGTGCGATTTCAGATGGGGATTCCATTTTCGGCACAACACCTGGTGTCAGGTGTCAGGCTTGGACGTCACGCTCATCCAGTGGCGTCACTCTCTGGACAATCAGTGGCCAGCAGCCTGTTTACATCACACATAAGTATCGGATCAGCTTTCATGGAACCTCGACGGAGGTGAGACTAAAGAAGTAGCAGGTACCAGGTAACAGAAAGCACAATTTGGCAATGGAAACGCAAAAAAAGGCAGGTCGAGGCCAAATGAGCTGGTAAGAGGGCATATGAGGGCCACTAGGCGAATAAGGCCTATAGCAGTAGCAGTGCCTGCCTTCTTTCCAGCGTTGATAGGGGGTGGCTCAAGCTCTCCCCACTGCAACATTACCATGCTGTGCGTAGGCGTGTTAGAAAGCACAACCACAGGGACGCTGCTTCTGCGCCGGAGTCTGGGCTGGGGGTGGGTAGTCTAACAAATCAGACATGCTCAATTCTTTGTGAACCGGGCATTTCATTTTCCTTAATTTCAAAATTTTCTTTCTACGGGCGTTTCATGGAATGGGTCTCTACCGGATACAACCCGATCTGCGGAACCACAACAAACAGGATTTGGCTGACAATTCATTTCAGATCCAGAAGAGGACCGATAACATAGACGATATGGTTGTTTATTGTTTAAAAGGATCCTCATTAGTTGTCAACAAAGTGGGACGAGCTAGTCTTCATGGGGTCCACACAGAAAGACACAAAACAACAATACACAAGATCATAATTCAGGTAACAATGATAATCTAAAAGCAGTAAATCATTATAAACATCAGAAATTATACAGAAAAAGCTATTACATTCATGGGTATTACAATAATTATTGCATTCATACAGTAGGTATGTCCATTCCCTACTCACAAATTTAAATATGCATTCTCAAATGGTACTTGAAAGATACTTTGCTATTCAATTTACGTATATTCAGTAGGCAATTATTCCAATGATTGATGTCATGATCGATAACTTCTCTTTAAAGCATTTGATTTTGGACTTGATAGCATGATCTGGCCATCATTGGCTGACCTAGTCAAATGAGATGAACCTGAATACATCTAACAATTTGGTTATATAAGAAAACTGGTTGAGAAGAGAAGACGGTGTCTTTGAAAAAATTAGTCGTACCAGCCTGTTCTCTACCATTAAAGGAGAAATCCGGATCTGGGATATGTTTAGTATGATAACGAGATGGAATGTTCGTTTGGGAGCAAAAAAGCGTATATAGACGCATTCTTAAGTTGGCTGTTTTTAGCCGATTCTACCAAACGCTATAAACTTGGAACGATAGGGGCATGTCTCATGGTAAAAACTAAATCGCTATTTTAAACCACTTACAAGGCTGGAAGTAGCCCGACACTTCTTTGGTAGTATAATAAGGGTCTCTTAACATATAAAACGAGGCATTGATAACTTTGTGAGTGTACGGATTGTTTGTTAAAAGAGACATATTATGGTGTTTTTCCAACAAATAAACATAGTGTTTGAGTTCCAGAAAACATGTTTTTGAAGCTGTTTGCTGGAAATAGCTTTTACGAAAAAAGATCTTGCCTAGCGCTATTCCCCTCTGTTTCAGTCCCTTCAGAATGCGCTGTTTCTGGTGTTTGTAGCTTTAATGCAAATGATTTTCTGCCCATTGACCAATGAGCTGTCAGACTGAACCACAGAATGGAGGAGAAGGGATTGTTGCTGTTTGCAGACTCCTGGAGCTCTATGGGCCCTATTTTAACGGTCTGAAACACAAGTGAGAAGTGCCAAACGCAAGTAGCTTTGTGGGCGGTTCTATGGCGATGTTGCTATTTTACCGGCGGATATATGACTCTTGCGCCCGGTGCAAATCTAAAAAGGGTTGGTCTGAAGTAGCCTAATTACCCGTAGGTTTGGTTTGGGCCTAACGTGCAATAAACTAATGAGAGTGCCATCTCCCATCCCCTTTAAGAGCCATGAGCGCATTTGAATCTGACGAGTTGATATTTTGACAGTGCATTTGCAGTCTCCGGTGAGACCGATGCATGACCACATGAATTTCAAACTTCAAATGGCTCAGTTAATGGCCAAATAATATGGCCTAATTCACACATGGAATAGCGTTTTCTTCCACAACTTCAGAAATACTGAGTCCTCAAATAAATTTCAGCAAAGAAAACTTAACACACACATGATATGCGGTAACTGTGGTTCTATTTAATGATATGCGCAATACATTAACAGACATAGTTTCTTACCAGTATTGTATGCATTATCGTCAACTTGTGTTCCTAATATGCATGTGTCCCCCCGTTAATATACATTGCCATGGATTGTATTATGCGTTACGTGTTTAGTTTGCGTGTGTTTAAACAGATAGACGCACACACATGCGCCTGCGTTCATTAATTCTTTTACACATACCCATACGCGTGCCTGCATTCATTCATTCTTTTAACACTCATTCGCGGTAAAACAATGTTTTCTCATGATCAAATACTCATCAACCCTAAAAGTTATGGGCTTGTACACGATGTCTGTGTCAAGCAAATATGTGTTTGCTGTACGGTGTTTGCAGATGCATTGATTTAAAAGTACAACTTATTACCGCTGTACCAGCTGTTCTTTCCCAAATAATTTACCAAGAATGTGTGGCTAGGTAGATGAGAGAAGCAAAGTGTATGCGCGAGGTGCACAAGCAACATTATGCATGCGCCCTTAAAATAGCATCTGAACAACGCGCCACTGACTTTAAACTAGGTATTTCCTGGTTTGTGGCGGAATTGTTTTCGGAATTGTGGCGGTGGAGGGAAAAGAACGCTCTGCACCAGTTGCAAACTAGCAACGATACATGCGTCGATGTAGAAAGTAAATTGTGCTGGATGCAAGATAGGGCCCTATATCTATATAATATAATAATAATATT
>OMPA01111716.1:0-12672 GCA_900312635.1 Pollachius virens
GTGTCACCACACAGGGGAGCCAGAGGTGGGTGTGTGTGTGTGTGTGTGTGTGTGCGTCACCACACAGGGGAGCCAGAGGTGTGTGTGTGTGTGTGTACCATGACACGGGGAGCATGTTTGTGTGTAAGATGACAGGGGGAGCCCGGTGTGTGTTTCAAGCCTCTCTAATCTGCTCCTCAAGGAGGCAGCAGAGAGGAATCTGATATTCAACCTGATCCAGGATCAGCATGTTTAACCTGATATAGGATAAGTAATGATTAACCTGATCTAGGATCAATAATGTTCACCTGATCCAGGATCAGCATGTTCTAACTGATCCAGGATCAGTATGTTCTAACTGATCCAGGATCAGCATGTTCTAACTGTTCCAGGATCAGCATGTTCTAACTGATCCAGGATCAGCATGTTCTAACTGACCCAGGATCAGCATGTTCTAACTGTTCCAGGATCAGTATGTTCTAACTGATCCAGGATCAGCATGTTCACCTGATCTAGGATCATTAATGTTTACCTGATCCAGGATCAGCATGTTTAACCTGATCCAGGATCAGCATGTTTAACCTGATATAGGATCAGCATGTTTAACCTGATATAGGATAAGTAATGATTAACCTGATCTAGGATCATTAATGTTTACCTGATCCAGGATCAGCATGTTTAACCTGATCCAGGATCAGTATGATTAACCTGATATAGGATAAGTAATGATTAACCTGATCTAGGATCAATAATGTTCACCTGATCCAGGATCAGTATGATTAACCTGATCCAGGATCAGCATGTTCCCCTGATCCAGGATCAGCATGTTCCCCTGATCCAGGATCAGTATGTTCTACCTGATCCAGGATCAGTATGTTCTAACTGATCCAGGATCAGTATGTTCTAACTGATCCAGGATCAGCATGTTCTAACTGATCCAGGATCAGCATGTTCTAACTGACCCAGGATCAGTATGTTCTAACTGATCCAGGATCAGCATGTTCTAACTGACCCGGGATCAGCATGTTCTAACTGACCCGGGATCAGTATGTTCCCCTGACCCGGGATCAGTATGTTCCCCTGACCCGGGATCAGTATGTTCCCCTGACCCAGGATCAGCATGTTCTAACTGACCCAGGATCAGTATGTTCTAACTGACCCAGGATCAGCATGTTCTAACTGACCCGGGATCAGTATGTTCCCCTGACCCGGGATCAGTATGTTCCCCTGACCCGGGATCAGTTTGTTCACCTGACCCGGGATCAGGGTCAGTCCTAGCCTCTGTGTTGTGTGTCCAGCTGCACTACCTGCGCCTTCCCAAGGAGATCAGTGAGGATTACGTCATCTTGATGGACAGCACTGTGTCCACCGGGGCCGCCGCCCTCATGGCCATCAGGGTACTGCTGGTGGGTCCACACGCACACACAGAAGCACACACATGCGCACACACATTAACAAATGCACACACGCGCACACACATGTGCAGCCCACACACACACACACATGTGTTTCTGCGTGTACACACGCATGCATGCACACAAATACACACACATACGCAGACATAGACGTAGACCCACACACGTGTAGACGCAGCGCACACAGCTCCTTGTCTACTGTACAGCTACGTCCGTACAGTACATCTGGTTCTGACCCAGAGACAAACAGTTCTTCCCTTTCGAGATGGATTCATTGGTTCTTTATTTCTTTGCCTTTATGAACACGGCGCTCAGGTCCACTTAACGCCCACCACTTCAGAGCCATCAGTAAATCTACTGGTAATAACTGCTGTGTTGGTGTGTGTGTCCCAGGACCACGACGTGCAAGAGGAAAGGATCTTCCTGCTCTCCCTCCTCATGGCAGAGATGGGCGTCCACTCCGTGGCGTACGCCTTCCCGAGGGTCCGCATCATTACCACGGCCGTGGACAAGGAGGTCAACGAGCAGTTCCACATCATCCCGGGCATCGGTGAGGCGAAGCAAGCTGTTAATTAGAACCCCCTCACCGAAATCTACCTTTAGGTTTATGTCAAGTTATTAATATCGGCTTGTTTTTAATGTGTTCATGTATTTAAGGTCTTATGTAAGGTGTATGTAAGGTGAGTGTATAAGTGCCTTGTAGCAGAACTTACCTGTAGTTAGTTGAGTGCTGCATGCAGCGCTCAACTATTGTTCTTCTTAGGCTTTCTTCTTTCTTTCTTATGTTCTGATTAGCTTGGAATCGTGTTCTACCATTCACATTTCTTTTTAAGATATTCTTCAACAAATAGCTTTTTTCTGAAACAAGTAGCTTTTGAGTAGCTTAGCTCTTTTATTGACCAAGTAATGCGGTAGCATCCACACAAGTAACATTTTCTCAAGCATTTTTTAAGTTCCAGTGGAGTTTTTTGCTGCACTCTGAAATTAAATTGCTTAGGATCAATAAGTGACGCCTCCGCCAGTTTTGCCAGATTGGGCCAGATTTCCCACCCAATCTGCAACACTGGCGACCCCCATAACGGCAGAGGGAGGGTTATTGTCATTTTTAAATAATCGTAATTATAATGTGTAATTAAAAAAGATATATTTCTTATGGCAAATTCTAATCGTATAGACAATAATACAGTTTTAACATTTTACAAAATTCAACAAATTCACTCAACTTTCTTTCCTTTTGAAAAAGAAGTGGAGAATTATCGCAAAAGGGCTCTTCAAGATGCAGATAAAAGCTGCAAAACAATGAACAATTTCTCTAGAAGTGTTTATTACACTGTTTATTAAAAAGTACATTTCTAAAAGCATTAATGCTTTTAGAAATGGATTTGTCTATTTAAGTGAAATCAAAATCATGCTTTTAAACGTATGGCCTTGATGCCCTGGCCTTTGTGCCGTCAAAAAAATTGCCCCGCTGCAGGCCAAATGGCCTTGCCCCTAAAATCACGAAATTCCAGGCCTGGTGGGGACCCCTGTTTATATGGCTAGAGGCTAGCTTCTTACATATCCGATGTACTTCCGGTAGAAGCTAAATGCTAACAGAACGATATTTTTCATGTCATGCTAACTACACAAACGATATGTCATATGAAACGGTATAAGCCTTATCCTTTTGTGCGCTTATCTCAATTTACTAGAATGCGGTGAGTGATGTAGTGCAAAGTGGGGTTGAAAATATTTTTTACTAAAGCCACATAGATTAAGACATAAAGAAATGTTAAATGCTTGAATGGGTTAAATGGCTCAGTTTTCATATAGCACATTGTTTGTGTAGATAGCATGTGTTGCCAGATCGGATGGCAATTTCCAAACCATCAACCAAAAACCTGCCCTAAACGTATATTGAGAGAAAACCGATTAATCATATAGTTCTGCAATGCGAAATACACAAAGACACACCTAAACGGAACCTAATTATTAACTATGACGTAATTTGGTATAGAAGGAACCTCTCGTCTATCTCTCACACACACAAACCTCACAAGTGTAGAGTCACACACTCTGTCAAAAGAACACACTGACACTGATGACACTATTATGACACTAATAAACGACACACAAAATAGCCCAATGCCCTGCCCAATGCAAATCTTTCCTACCCAATGTGATTAAAAGTAGGTCAATCTGGCAACACTGCCTGAACGTCCTCACGCTGTAGCCTCAACTTCATTCAGTGAGACCAACTGAAAATATACAAAGCCGGTATGAAATTAATCTGTTAAACTGTGATTCTGAAAAAAGAATAAATAATATTGAAATTCTGTTCATATTATAGACAAGTGTGTTCATTTGTTAAATGTTTGAATCTTGGTTAACGGTTAAAAATTGACCAAGTTATGAAGACTGAAGTAGTTTAAGTGTCAGAGAATGGGTAGACAGCTTCGCTGTCTTCCCATTGACTTTCATTTCAAAAAATAATATTTTGAAAGTATAATATCTTAAAAAGTTTAAAATATAAAAGAAATCTGAATGGAAGCATGTAATTCCAGTGGAAGGAGTAGGGTCCCAAAGTTTGTAGATAATAATAAAGAAAAAATAAAGCCAAGAAGAACAATAGTTAAGAGCTGCACACAGCACTCAACTAATAACCTTTGTCTGGTTATTAGGTGATGACACACACAAACACACACTTGACTGTTACACTGACTTGATTAAACCATTTCAAACTTTAGCAGCTTAAACAGCTCAGCTTTTCTATATTTTATCTCAATGTAATCAAACTTTATCACTTTAGCTATTTGTATAACTCTTTACTTTGTTTCCAAACCACATTTTTTAAATGGTTTACATTGTTTACTCCATTTAGACTTTTGACCTCTTTGAGTTCAAATCTTTTCACTTGATTTAAGCCTTTCAACATTTCTTCACATCTTAATTTATTTGGCTTTACTAAAACATATTTTCAACCTCACTTTAAATTGCAGCACTCACTGCATTTTCTGCAGGAAATGCATTTTCTAGTTGACCTTTTCTTCCCCAAGACCAAGCAAGATGGTTCTCATCGCTCATTCATAAACATAAACCCTCTCCTCTCCACTCTACTCTGCTCTCTCCGCTATCCTCTCCTTTCTGCTCTCATCTCCTCTCTGCTCTCTCCTCGCCTATCTCATCTCCTCTCCCCTCTCCTCTCTGCTATCCCCTATCTCCTCTTTGCTCTCCCTCCACTCTCTGCTCTTTCCTCCAGGTAACTTCGGTGACCGCTACTTTGGAACGGACGCCCCTTTGGACTAGTATGAAAATGACCAATGGATGGACTACTGAGTAGAAGCAGTGTGAAACACGGTATCCCTACTTTAATCATGGCATCTAATGGAGTTAACAGTTATTATGTGACGTCACCGCAATTGGAAGTCAACTGGAATCAAAAGGTACATTTGAATTCAAACTAAAAAAAGGGAAATCTGGAATCAAACAGGTCAAAGTATTGGTGGTATTTAATTTGCCATGCTTGACAGAAGTCCGCTTGGATAGCTTGTTGCCTCCTGACATGCTGGTTTCCCCCTTGACATGCTGTTATGTAGAAGGTTTGTACAACGCTAGCTGCTGAATACCCTCTTCACTATATTGTAAATGTCTTTCAGGTGTTTCAACCAATCCAGAAGGAGTGTATCTGAACCAATTCAAGGTGCTCAATGACAAGACTAAGATATCTATTAAAACTGGGTTCTATTCACTATTTTTTTTTATGTAATGATAGTCCAAAGGTCAGGTCTGGTTTCTTTAGTTTGCTTCTTGATATTCACGATGAGCCTGCATAATCAACCATTGGCAAAACTGTTTCCCAATCTAAATGCATCATTGCATTTAAAACAAATTGCTGCCTGGATCCAGAAGTCATAGCCTGGATCCAGAAGTCATATCTTGGGATCCAGAGGTCACACCGTGGATCCAGAAATCTTAGCCTTGGATCCAGAGGTCATAGCTTGGGATCCAGAGGTCATAGCCTGTAAACCAGACCAATCTGCCAGCTCATGTATTATTTGCCCTCATATTTGACTAGCCAATCTCCAGCTACAGAAGCCAGGCAGTACTTACCATAAGAGACTGTGTTGAAGGCTGAGGTTTAGGTCTTTAAGGTCATTTTAATATTTCTTCCTTTGGCTCTTCACTCTGAATGCCCCATTCAGTATGCGAGTTGTCATTGATATTAACGTTTGATGACACTACAAGTCTAGCGTCACAATCTTTCTCTGCATCTCATTCTGTTGATGGCAGATATTAGTGTTGCTTTAACATGCACTATCTTTACTTGCAAGGATACAATGCTTGCATATTAATGTATGTAGTCAGATATGAATGAACTTTCTCCCTCATGAGGAAGCCTGTATTTGCTGCTGGCAGTTTAACATCAGCCATTCATCCAGGTTCAATACTTGAAGTTTTGTATGTAAATGTCTCCTTATTGTAAGTTTTGTGTAAACTGCATCCCTCCCTGTCTCAACAAAGCCTGGTATATTTATTGATGTGTTGAAATACCTATGGTCATAATTTACCTCCACAAATTGACATTAAAAGTCATGGTGCAATTTTACCAGTGAAGTTTGTGTTGTCATTGTCATGGGTTTGTTTTAATTTTGTGCTGCTATTCTTCGTTTTTCAGTAAGTCTATGAGTGATGTTTATTTGCATGTTCTATTTTGTTTTAGTTCATGCCATCCTTAATTTTCTTTTGGGAGAGACTGGTGTGAATAAATCTATAGAGGCTAACTGATGCTGGATTCAAGGTGAAATATAAAAATGTGTGAATGTACCTGAACCAACCTTTCTGTTGTAGAAGGTGTATCAAAGGGTGCCTCAGGGTCACTTACTGTGGTTCTTCATATCGGGCCGCCCTCAAACTATCTGAGTTTCCAGGAGTTTCGGACTTTAAAGCTCGGAGGTCGGTTTGGTCTGAGATTTCGTGAGGAAGTAATGCCGCCTTCAAGCAGCTCGGAGGTTCGGAAGCTCTTACGTGTGTGTCTTTACGTAAACCTTCCCTTCTTCCGAAATAAAAGTATTCAGGAAACGTTCGTAGGCTATGACATAAAACCGGAAAAACAGATTGTCCGTGAGACTAGACTTCATAACAACAATAATGGATGCCTGCAGGGACCTCTTTGCGCTTCTTTACTGAATCAGATGAATCAGTTAGAACTGAGAACTGCTTGGGATGGTTGAACATGAGGGAGAATTTATCAGCTAATGTTTATAATTTTAAGCTATAATGTATCGTAATGCAAATGTTAGAATGGTTGTTAAAGGGGACATATCATACCACCAGGTGTGAGTGGGATAAGCAGGTTTGAAAATGTGCAGCATTGTGACATCACAGGTGGGCGTGTCCATCTAGATGTGTGCTGGATAGATCAGTCTACCAGCCTACCCAGTAGACTAGCAAACACTGCTCATCTATCCGTCACACATCTAGGTGGACACGCCCACCTGTGATGTCACAATGCTGCACATTTTGAAAACGGCTTGTAATGGCTAATCACACTCACACCTGGTGGTATGATATGTCCCCTTTAAGTTCACCTCTTAGTGCTTGCTGCAAGTTCACTTTAGTCTATCAATGAAATGGGCAGCCATTGTTGTGACGTCAACTCGGAGGCTCGGGTTGCTCTACTTCCGCACAAAGTTCCGAGGGAAACCTCAGACTTAACAGAGTGTTCAAGGCGATTTCCTCCGATCTTAATGGTGTGTTCCTGAATCCTCGAACGCCAGACTTCCAAGTCGAAAGTCGAAGATCTCCCAGCTTTCTTGTGGCATTTCTCAAAGGCACGCCCCCTTTTTGTCTTCATCTTTCGAAAATCTGAGAGTAGACCGAGAGCAGTGATGACGCTCTCAACAAATTGTTGAAGAGATTTTTTTTTTTGTATTTGTACCATGTAGGTCATTTTAATGTCGATTTTAAATCGTCTTACACCCTTGATTACATTGCTACTTTATTCCGGTCACCAATTTATACAGTGCATGGTCTTGCTGTGCGTGCAATACAATATAAAGTTGTTTTGTTTGTTTTCGGGCTGGTTTAAAGAGGCTAATGTAGCTAACAATGAACAACGACTAGCCAATTTCATGACACAACCACAAAGACGAACAGGAACGCTATGAATGCTCCGAGACCGGAAGTGAAGTGCAACTCGGAAGGCTGGCGTCCGAGGATTCAGGAACACACCATAAGGTCCCAACCTCCGAAATTCCCGGAAACTCCGACTGTTTTGAAGGCACCATAAAGCAACCCGAGATCACTTCACAACAATGGCTGCCCAAACTTTTAAACATCACCTGATCATTTCTTGCTCATGTACAACCATCGCAAGCAGTTCTAATAACTGATTCATCTGATTCAGCAAAGCGTAAAAAAGGTCCCTGCGGGCATCTATACTTGTGGTGGTTATGACGTCTAGTCTCAAGAACGATCTGTTTTTCCGGTTTTATTTCATAGCCTACGAACTTCTGAGGGGCGTTTCCTTAACGCTCTTATTTCGGAAGAAGGGAAGGTTTTACGTAAAGACACCTATGAGTTTCCGAACCTCCGAGCCGTTTTGAAGGCGGCATTAGATTTAATGCTATGGTCGGTCCTTGGTATTGAAGCCAGTGCGTCGCAGAGAACGGCCGCTAGGTGGCAGTAGAGGCACCTATGTTTACAATGGAAGTGACGTATCTGTAGGCACAGCCATACACAGATCTGTACCTGTGAGATTGGAGGTATGTTGTCCTTTTCATTCAGTCATGGAAATAGTTGACTTTATAGAGTAGCTTGTCTGTTTATTTTATAACTCATCCGTCTTTGTAGGTAGATGCTTGTGGTTTGCTCCTCATAAAGTAACGTTACTATGACAACTCCATCAGGGATAACAGGCTGTTCATATCCACAACTTCTGTAATCGTTGGTTGATGTTAAACCATAATGTTCCGTTGTATTTATCTTTGAAACGTTCGCGATAGTAGGCTGGTTAACACGCGGCTATGAAATAACATTACAAGTTCAAATAGATCGCAAAACTAACAAATTACTTAGCTTGCTATGGAAGAAATTCCTCCATTTAATCAGACAGCCAGGGTTGTCTGACAACACTGCAGACAGACGTAGTGCTGCTGATCTCTGGCCAGCAGCACGTGTCTCATCAGCAACATCTAATTACCGTAGTCACATATGCCCCCTCCTGACGCGCATGCGTCCTCAGCATGGCGGGTGTGTGGAGGTCCTACCAGGCGCTGATGACCAGGCACCCCTGGTCCGTCCAGATACTGACTGCAGGTACAAGACATTACACTTAATAAACGTGTGTGTGTGTGAAATTTTTGTTTTCAAACTCTAGTCTGCCCTGACCAATGTAGGACGGATTACTTTCCGTGGTTGATATAATAATGGAATGAGTCTTTTTCTTTTTTTAAATTTAGTCTATAAAATGTCCTAATTTATGTCAAATGCCCGCCACAAGAACCCCACGGGATGTGGTCAATCCGCCTGGTTAGTCTTACATGCTCAGAAGGATTCATTTATTACATGAAATGCAATAATGATGTGATTGTTGGTCAAAAAGCACACTTGTTGGAATGAAAGTGGACCCTGTGAACCATTAAGTTCAATGTACTTCATTTTAAGTCCAAAAGGACCTCTCTGTATTTGCTCAGTCACAGGCTTGGAACACTGGCAGTAATGTATTGATCATCCTATTTCCAAAAGTAGCCTATAGGCCCAGGTGAAAAAAATATTATACTTCAACTATACTTTGAAAGGATGTCGTAAGTACACTTTTAGAATCTAACTGTATTTTGTACTAATTTTGTCTCATTCAAGGATACCAAAATGTACTAAATTAGTCCTTAAGTACTACTTCAGAAATACTTGAATACACTTTTAGTGCAAATAGTATGCTAAATTGGCACTGTTTAATACTTGCATTATACTGATAAAAATGTGGTACCAGATAATACTTGTAATGTCAAATTCCTTAGTAGATTGACCCATTATGGTCATTATGTGAATAGAAGTAATCATTTGCGTATATGGACAGAACGCCTTCCCATCCAAATTATTTTACACTAAAACATTTAGAAAGTATTCAAATTATTAACATATTTATTAAATAACTACAAAACTGTACAATGAAGTGTTATTCAGGCAGTCAAAAGTTCTGAAGAAAAATTATAATTCTTGCTCTTTCCTGTTGGTGAACATATTTGTTCCTCTGGAGTGGAGGATGCCTGGGCACGTGTATAAATACTGGCCAGGTCAAACAAGATGGGGAAGGTCCCTCTCCTCTCCCACCACCACCCAGCAGGACGGTGGAGGGCTGCTCTGCAGGTAGACCTCTGAAGTCTTCAAGCTCCTTCCGTGCCTTCTCTGACAGCCTGGATGTTTTTAAGGGCCAGTTCCTCAGTGAACAGCTCCCCTAGTGCAGAGGCGGACATGCCTAGTCACAGCAGTCTGACACTATCAACGTAAAAGCAATGACAAAAAATCAAGATCACTTGAAATATGACATTATAGTGTGTTTAAAATACACTTCTATCATACTATCAATTGAACTGCAATGCCTTTTTAAGTATATTTCGAACACACTGGTGACATAATGCAATTGTACTGCAAGTGTTATCCGAATGCTAGAAAACATACTTTTCACAAGTTTTTCAAAAGTTGTGCCAATTTGGCATACTATTTACACTTTAAGTATACCAAGTACTACTAAAGTAGTTCTTAAGGACTACTTGAATACACTTAAGTATACTTGAATGCGACGAAAAAGAACAAAATACAGCTACATACTAAAAATGTACTTAGTACATCCTTTCAAAAGTGTAGTTGAAGTATAATATTTTTTCCACTGGGTATCTATAAACGTATTAATCTCCACTGATCTACTGTCAAGATGATCAATCCAGCTAAGTGCTTAGGTTAGTCTATGGATCGGTATGTAATGAATGTTACTTATTATAACAAGCTTTCTGAAAGCATAGCAAAAGCATTAACTAAACATGGTGAGCTGCTACTGAAGCTTAAGCTACCGGCAAGTAACCAATGCACTAAGCATGGTCAGTTGTGTCTTGGGCAACTACAGCAGGGCTGCTTATGTTAGCCTTGTAACCGTTTATCTTACCTGAAGGGATGGGTGGTTGGGGCGCGTTCCCTTGAGGAGACGCTGGCCCATCTTGGCCTTGTGAACATGGTGCAGTCCCGCCCTTTGTGTTCATGCTTTATGAGGTGCTTGATTCATGTAACTCCAATTATATGGGATTATTAAAGGGATACTTCACCGGTGGAGATATGAAGGTTATATGACGTAAATAATTCTGTAACTCTGTTCACCCTAGCCTGAGAAAAGGCAGAAAGTGTCTCTCTGGCTCAACAGTAAGAAATCCTCCGACTCCCACAGTGCATTGCGCTCGCTGCACCGCCCGCCTGTTTCCGTTTGGAGGGGGAAGGACCCATGGTCCTAGCACGAGCAAACTTTGTGTAAACATATCCCTGTGATACGTTGACTAGTTTAGACTTCTGCCCTCGTATTTTCAAACGCATCATTTGTATATTGGTGTACATCATAAAAACATTTGCTAATTACAGTAGCTCAGCATATCAAGTATTTGTACTCAACCTTTTCTCCCCAGTTGAAATAAGTGTTTATCTTATACTGTAGGCCTACTTTAGTATAGCAGCACTTGGGTTAGTAAACAAATCACAACAACCAACATGAATTTTAAGTTTTATTCATGAAAAAATATGAACTTTTTACAAAAATAAAAGGTGTAGTGTGCGTTTGCTAGAGTCAAAATAGTCACAGCTTATCTTGAGCATCTACTGTCTCCTGGTAGCCACGGTACTGCCCTGGCCTGGACAACACAGGAAGCCGATACTGTCTAAGAAAGAAAGAGAACAACATTAGCAAAGGAAGATAAATTATGCCTTGAGTAGCCTATACAGCATTACACAGACTTCAAGCTAACGTAACGTAGCCTATGATCTGCCAATAAGATCGGCTACTTTCGGATAACTACATTGTCACGTTCCCCGGGACTCAAAACTATTGTAGCCAATGTGTTAGTAAAAAAACAAACGCTTACTCTATGCTCAGACGTCTGTTTCTCCCGGCGGGCTTTGGCTGGCATTTCCAGTACACTTTCTGGGTCCGGAAATATGTATCCAATACCCAACTGTTCAGATGAGGCGTAAAGCCTCGGGTGCGAACTCGGGTGATCGTCTGCCTCGGCTGTAGCGCTGGCAGCTTCAGCCGTCTCCTGTTCCTCCATAGCCCTCAGCTGCTCGTCGCTATAGTGTGGCTCATGAAGTTAGCCACGGACATCCGTGGCTAACTTCCAGCTATAGAAGCACATTCTGATTTGGTCGTGGTGGTCATCTTGACAAATCTATAAAAAGTCATAATTCAATCGTGTTGAGATTTCATTGTTCAGTTTTACAAATCTCCTGATCTAATGTCACCATGCTGTCCAACTCATGCACACACGCAGACAATAGATATAACAGACTACCTCAATTTAATTATTTTATTCCATTTACTGTACAGTATACCTCTATTTATTGTTTTTTTGCACATTTGTATTTTTTAAATTGTTACAGATTTGTATTCTATACAGGGATAATTTGTTAAATTATTTTATTTCTATTCTTTTTTTCACCTTATTTGAATATCACGGCCACTTTTGCATTTCACTGCGTTTCTTTCCTTATTAAATTCTACATATTCTAGTGTTATCTCTGGTGCATTTTCATTTCAAGTCAGTAAAAACCCAAAGCTAATGTAATGATGACAATGACAAAAGAATGTTGGTTTAAGAAGCAAGATCTTTAATTCATTTCTGAGTTGCCCATGCCTTCAACAACGGCCTATTCTGGTAATTGACCAGGAAGCAGGCCACGCTGAACAACTCATCTATGTTCCCGCATATAGACAGTTGTATGACCTTGTCGAACAGTTTGTTCTCCTTCACCCTCGTTATACACCTCTCCACATGCCCTCTCAGACGTGCAATCACCTGTGTCTGCCTAACATCCTCTTGACTCATTTGTTGTTTGTTGCTGAGGAAGGCAGGCCGGTAAACCTTACAAGGAACAAGGTTGTCCACAACAAATCCTTTGTCCACCATGATCGCCATACCTGGCTTCAACAGCTTCACAATCCCTGACAGCTTGAAGATCTCGCGATCACTCATGGAGCCTGCATACAGTCCAGACCCGAAGGTGGCAGCACCGTGGGGTGCCATGCCAACCATGGCCTTGAATG